>ML108126.1:5691-48763 GCA_003697995.1 Taxidea taxus jeffersonii | reverse complement strand
TGTGTGTGTGTGTGTGTGTGTGTGTGTGTGTGTGTGTGTGTATCACCTCCTCTTTATCCATTCATCTGTGGATGGACATCTAGGTTCTTTCCATAACTTGGCTATTGTGGACATTGTTGCTATAAACATTCGTGTACACGTGCCCCTTCGGATCACTACGTTTGTATCTTTAGGGTAAATACACAGTAGTGCAATTGCTGGGTCATAAGGTAGCTTTATTTTCAATTTTCTGAGGAACCTCCATGCTGTTTTCCAGAGTGGTTGCACCAGCTTGCATTCCCACCAACAGTGGAGGAGGGTTCCCCTTTCTCCACATCCTCGCCAGCATCTGTCATTTCCTGACTTCTTAATTTTAGCCATTCTGACTGGTGTGAGGTGGTATCTCATTGTGGTTTTGATTTGTATTTCCCTGATGCCCAGTGATGTGGAGCACTTTTTCATGTGTCTGTTGGCCATCTGGATGTCTTCTTTGCAGAAATGTCTGTTCATGTCCTCTGCCCATTTCTTGATTGGATTATTTGTTCTTTGGGTGTTGAGTTTGCTAAGCTCTTTGTAGATTTTAGATACTAGCCCTTTATCTGATATGTCGTTTGCAAATATCTTCTCCCATTCTGTCAGTTGTCTTTTGGTTTTGTTGACTGTTTCCTTTGCTGTGCAAAAGCTTTTGATCTTGATGAAGTCCCAATAGTTCATTTTTGCCCTTGCTTCCCTTGCCTTTGGCATTGTTCCTAGGAAGAAGTTGCTGCGGCTGAGGTCGAAGAGGTTGCTGCCTGTGTTCTCCTCAAGGATTTTGATGGATTCCTTTCTCACATTGAGGTCCTTCATCCATTTTGAGTCTATTTTTGTGTGTGGTGTAAGGAAATGGTCCAATTTCATTTTTTTCTGCATATGGCTGTCCAATTTTCCCAACACCATTTGTTGAAGAGGCTATCTTTTTTCCATTGGATGTTCTTTCCTGCTTTGTCGAAGATTAGTTGACCATAGAGTTGAGGGTCTATTTCTGGGCTCTCTATTCTGTTCCTTGGATCTATGTGTCTGTTTTTGTGCCAGTACCATTCTGTCTTGATGATGACAGCTTTGTAATAGAGCTTGAAGTCTGGAATTGTGATGCCACCAACTTTGGCTTTCTTTTTCAATATTCCTTTGGCTATTCGAGGTCTTTTCTGGTTCCATATAAATTTTAGGATTATTTGTTCCATTTCTTTGAAAAAATTGGATGGGATTTTGATAGGCATTGCATTCAATGTGTAGATAGCTTTAGGTAGCATAGACATTTTCACAATATTTATTCTTCCAATCCATGAGCATGGAACATTTTTCCATTTCTTTGTGTCTTCCTCAATTTCTTTCATGAGTACTTTATAGTTCTCTGAGTATAGATTCTTTGCCTCTTTGGTTAGGTTTATTCCTAGGTATCTTATGGTTTGGGGTGTAATTGTAAATGGGATTGACTCCTTAATTTCTCTTTCTTCTGTCTTGTTGTTGGTGTAAAGATATGCAACTGATTTCTGTGCATTGATTTTATATCCTGACACTTTACTGAATTCCTGTACAAGCTCTAGCAGTTTTGGAGTGGAGCCTTTTGGGTTTTCCACATATAGTATCATACCATCTGCAAAGAGCGATAGTTGGACTTCTTCTTTGCCGATTTGGATGCCTTTAATTTCCTTTTGTTGTCTGATTGCTGAGGCTAGGACTTCTAGTACTATGTTGAATAGCAGTGGTGATAATGGACATCCCTGCCGTGTTCCTGACCTTAGCGGAAAAGCTCTCAGTTTTTCCCCATTGAGAATGATACTTGCCATGGGTTTTTCATAGACAGCTTTGATAATATTGAGGTATGTGCCTTCTATCCCTACACTTTGAAGACTTTTGATCAGGAAGGGATGTTGTACTTTGTCAAATGCTTTTTCAGCATCTATTGAGAGTATCATATGGTTCTTGTTCTTTCTTTTGTTAATGTATTGTATCACACTGATTGATTTGTGGATGTTGAACCAACCCTGCTGCCCTGGAATAAATCCCACTTGGTCGTGGTGAATAATCCTTTTAATGTACTGTTGGATCCTATTGGCTAGTATTTTGGGGAGAATTTTCGCATCTGTGTTCATCAAGGATATTGGTCTGTAATTCTCTTTTTTGATGGGATCCTTGTCTGGTTTGGGGATCAGGGTGATGCTGGCCTCATAAAATGAGTTTGGAAGTTTTCCTTCCTTTTCTATTTTTTGGAACAGTTTCAGGAGAATAGGAATTAATTCTTCTTTAAATGTTTGGTAGAATTCCCCTGGGAAGCCATCTGGCCCTGGGCTTTTGTTTGTTTGGAGATCTTTGATGACTGTTTCAATCTCCTTACTGGTTATGGGCCTATTCAGGTTTTCTATTTCTTCCTGGTTCAGTTTTGGCAGTTTATATGTCTCTAGGAAAGCATCCATTTCTTCCAGATTGTCGAATTTGTTGGCATATAGTTGTTCATAATATGTTCTTATGATTGTTTGTATTTCTTTGGTGTTGATTGTGATCTCTCCACTTTCATTCATGATTTTATTTATTTGGGTCCTTTCTCTTTTCTTTTGGATAAGTCTGGCCAGGGTTTTATCAATCTTATTAATTCTTTCAAAGAACCAGCTCCTAGTTTCATTGATTTGTTCTGTTGTTTTTTTGGTTTCTATTTCATTGATTTCTGCTTTGATCTTTATTATTTCTCTTCTCCTGCTGGGTTTAGGCTTTCTTTGTTGTTCTTTCTCAAGCTCCTTTAGGTGTAGGGTTAGGTTGTGTATTTGAGAACTTTCCTGTTTCTTGAGAAAGGTTTGTATCACTATATATTTTCCTCTCAGGACTGCCTTTGCTGTGTCCCACAGATTTTGGACCGTTGTGCTTTCATTATCATTTGTTTCCATTATTTTTTTTCAATTCTTCTTTAATTTCCTGGTTGACCCATTCATTCCTTAGAAGGATGCTGTTGAGTCTCCATGTATTTGTGCTCTTTCCAAATTTCCTCTTGTGATTGAGTTCTAGCTTCAGAGCATTGTGGTCTGAAAATATGCAGGGAATGATCCCAATCTTTTGATACCAGTTGAGACCTGATTTATGACCCAGGATGTGATCTATTCTGGAGAAGGTTCCATCGGCACTAGAGAAGAATATGTATTCTGTTGCTTTGGGATGGAATGTTCTGAATATATCTGTGATGTCCATCTGGTCCAGTGTGTCATATAGGACCTTTATTTCCTTGTTGATCTTTTGCTTGGATGATCTGTCCATTTCAGTGAGGGGTGTGTTAAAGTCTCCTACTATTATTGTATTCTTGTCAATGTGTTTCTTTCATTTTGTTATTAATTGGTTTATATAGTTGACTGCTCCCACGTTAGGGGCACAGATTTTTAAAATTCTTAGATCTTCTTATTGGACAGACCCTTTGAGTATGATATAGTGTCCTTCCTCATCTCTTATTATAGTCTTTGGCTTAATTCTAATTGATCTGATAAAAGGATTGCCACCCCAGCTTTCTTCTGATGTCCATTAGCATGGTAAATTGTTTTCCACCCCCTCACTTTCAATCTGGAGGTGTCTTCAGGTCTAAAATGAGTTTCTTGTAGGCAGCATATTGATGGGTTTTGTTTTTTTATCCATTCTGAAACCCTGTGTCTTTTGATTGGGGCATTTAGCCCATTTACATGCAGGGTAACTATTGAGAGATATGAATTTAGTGCCATTGTATTGCCTTTAAGGTGATTGTTACTGTATATTGTCTGTTCCTTTCTGATAATACTTTTAGGGTCTCTCCTTGCTTAGAGACCCTTCAATATTTCCTGTAGAGCTGGTTTGGTATTAACAAATTCTTTCAGTTTTTGTTTGTCCTGGAAGCTTTTTATCTCTCCTTCTATTTTCAATGATACCCTAGCTGGATAAAGTATTCTTGGCTGCATGTTTTTCTCGTTTAGTGCTCTGAATATATCATGCCAGTTCTTTCTGGCCTGCCAGGCCTCTGTGGATAAGTCTGCTGCCAATCTAATATTTTTACCATTGTATGTTACAGACTTGTCCCGTGCTGCTTTCAGGATTTTCTCTTTGTCGCTAAGACTTGTAAATTTTACTATTGGATGGCGGGGTGTGGACCGATTCCTATTGATTTTGAGGGGTGTTCTCTGCACCTCCTGCATTTTGATGCTTGTTCCCCTTGCTATATTAGGGAAATTCTCTACAATAATCCTCTCCAGTATACCTTCTGCTCCTCTTTCTCTTTTTTCTTCTTCTTTAATCCCAATTATTCTAATGTTGTTTCGTCTTATGGTATCACTTATCTCTCGAATTCTCCCCTCATGGTCCAGTAGTTGTTTGTCTCTCTTTTGCTCAGCTTCTTTATTCTCTGTCATTTGGTCTTCTATATCACTAATTCTTTCTTCTGTCTCATTTATCCTAGCAGTAAGAGCCTCCATTTTTAATTGCACCTCATTATTAGCTTTTTTTATTTCAACTTGATTAGATTTTAGTTCTTTTATTTCTCCAGAAAGGACTTTTATTTCTCCTGACAGCGTTTCTCTAATATCTTCCATGCCTTTTTCGAGCCCGGCTAGAACCTTGAGAATCATCGTCCTGAATTCCAGATCTGACATATTACCAATTTCTGTATTGATTAGGTCCCTAGCCTTCGGTCCTGCCTCCTGTTCTTTTCTTTTGTTGTGAGTTTTTCCGCCTTGTCATTTTGTCCAGATAAGAATCCGCTGTTCTCCTTTTTAAGTGAACTTGATCTTGGATGGATTTCTTGTTGATCTTCTGGGGGAGGGGCCTATTGTAGTGATTTTCAAGTGTCTCTGCCCCAGGCGGAATTGCACCGCCCTTACCAGGGGCCAGGGTAAGTAATCCTCTCAGATTCGCTTTCTGGGGCTTTTGTTCCCTGAATGCTTTTCATAGAGTTCCAGAGGACGAGAATGAAAATGGCGGCCTCCCAATCTCCGGCTCAGAGGAGCCGAGAGCTAGGGGCCCCAGTCTTCAGTGCGCCTTCAGAGAAAAGCGCTTAATCACACCCCGTCTCCCCAGCCTCGAGCTGCGCTTGGAGGAAATCATGCATAATCAGTCCCATCTCACTGGCTTCTGGCTGTGCTCCGAGGTCACCCGGCCTGTGACCAAGCATCTCTGTCTCTGGTAGAGTCCCACCTGGAGTCTCCAAACCCTGTAGATCCCTGAGCTCTCCCAGGTCGGAGTCTCCCCGGATCTTGTGGGGACCCCTCGCACAGAGCACCGGCCCATGTCACAGACCACGGCTCTAGGAAACCCCGAGTTGAGAGTTCACTTCTCCACTCTGTCTCCACCGCCAGCTTCCCCGCTCCCCTGTGAGCTCTGCGACACTCAGACACCCCTGATCCTTCTGTGACCCTGCAGGACCTGAGTCCACACTGTCCCCGTGAAGTCTTCACCCCAGTTTAGCCTCTGGAGCAATGTCCCTCCATGGAGCAGACTTTTAAAAGTCCTGATTTTGTGCTCCGTTGTTCTGCCGCTTGCCGGGAGCCGGCCCCTCCCCCCGGGGTCTATCTTCCCGTCGGTTGGATTCACTTCTCCGCTGGTCCTACCTTTTAGAGAGTGGTCAATTTTCTGTTTCTAGAATTGTTGTTTTTCTTCTCTTCGATCTTCTGTTGGATTCGTAGATGTTTGGAATGGTTTGATAGGCTATCTAGCTGATCTCCTGCTGCCTGATGTCGTCTCAGCCTGCCACTTCTCTGTCATCTTCAAAAACAAGGATTATTTAATTCAATTCAATATTTATTGGTGAGAAAAATAATATTTTAATTAGAATTTGTAGAGTACATCTGTAGTTATGTAAAGAATATTTATGACAAAATGTGACCAACAAAATGTAGTATTTAATGTTGACATTTGGGACATATGTGGCTTACATAATGAATCTTTAGGGCAAAACATGACCACAAAATATGGTATTTAATGCTGATGTTTGGGAGACATGTTGCTTACAAAACAAGGTACAAAACAGAAATATAAAATAAAGTTGTTAGATAGGAAGTGGTAAAATTATCATTTTCTCATATGATTGAATACCCTTAAGTTATTATTACTGAAAAATAGCATAATTCTATGCCTAAATTAAAAAAAAAAACCTTACCTAAAAATGCTGAGGCTTAAAAAAATGGACTATAAAATGGCCAGATGAAATAGGGATATTTTCAAACCACTTCGTAGAAAATCTTTTCTTTTTTAAGATTTTATTTATTTATTTGACAGAGAGAGATCACAAGTAGGCAGAGAGGCAGGCAGAGAGAGAGGAGGAAGCAGGCTCCCTGCTGAGCCGAGAGCCTGATGTGGGGCTCGATCCCAAGACCCCAGGATCATGACCCGAGCCGAAGGCAGAGGCTTTAACCCACTGAGCCACTCACATGCCCCATTACATAGAAAATCTTATTCCAATTCATAAAATGCAATGACAGAGAAATGCCATTAATAAGAGCAAAAACAAATCCAGCAATTCACTTTGGGGTATGTATCTAAAGAAAATGAAAACACAAATCCAAAGAGATAAATCCACCTCTATGCTCACTGTACCATTGTTTACTATGGCCAAGATATGGAAGCAACCTAAGGCTCCATCGATACATGCATGGGTAAGAAGATGGGATATACACATACACAATAGCATACTACTCAGCCATAAAAAAGAATGATATCTTGCCATTTTTGACAGCATGGACCTACAGGTTATTATGCTAACGGAAATAATAAGTCAAACAGAGAAAGACAAATACCATATGATTTCAATTATGTCTAATCTAAAACAAACAAAACTAAAAGAAAAAGTCTGATGGATTCAGAAAATAAACTGTTGGTGACCAGGATGGGGAGAGGTTAGTGGGATGGGCAAAACAGGTGAAGTGTATTAAAAGGTACAAATTTCCATGCATAAAATAAATAAGTTATGTTGATATAATGTACAGCACAGTGAATGTAGTCAAATTATAGTAACTTTGTATGGTGACAGATGGTAACTAGACTTATCATGAGAATCATTTTGAAATGTACAAAAATATTGAAAAACTATGATGTGCACCTGAAACTAATAGGATATTGTATGTCAATTATAGTTCAGAAAAAATTAATAACAAAAACATATAAAATATTTAGGAATAAAAAGAAATAGGTATAATCAATTGAAAATCAAATGCCAAACTAGTATGACATCTAAAAGCATGAGATTAATACTATATTCCTGAAAGGAAATATTTATTATTATAAACATATCAATTCTAAGAATTTATAAGTGCATAATTTTATTCAATGTAGTTCTGATGGATATGCCCAAAAAGATTTTTTTTTAGGAATGATAGAAACAAAGAACTTGGAAGATATATTATAAAATGCAAAGGAAATTATTCTTCTAAAAATATGAGAGAAATTCCTGAAAAATAAAGGGAACAATCAGTTCTTCCAAATACACATTATTTATATATGTATATATGCATATATAGTTCAAATATATAGTATTAGAATATATTATATTAGAATATATAATATTATTCTAATAAAGGAAGAACAAATTAATGAGAAAAAATAGATACCACCAAAATATATTGTCTAATATGGAATAAAAAATAATAAAGGAAACATCACAAATCACTGGGTAGGGAAAATATTAAATTAATGATAGTGGGATCACTGGTAGCAAGTTAGATTTTTAGAAAATTAGTTTAGATCTCTTACTGTACAACAAATAAACTCCAAGTGGATGATCTAAATATGAATATAGTCAAACGATAAAGTATAAGAAGGAAAGCAAATGTAATAAAACAGAATGGATGAATGTATTAATCAAAAAATCATTAAAAAAAACAAATAACCACAGCTAATAAATAAAACAATTCAAATATAAAATACAAAGAGATGATGACTATAGTTATTGTAGATAGCTAGACAGGAGAAAGCTGCCTACAAAAGCCACGTGATTAGACAGTCTCATAAGGTCTCATAAGGTCAGCCACTCAATTTTGCAGGTCATCGAACAACAGATTGATGACTAAAGATGAATACAGTATATTAATTTCTTAAACAAATATTCCGAAATATAGAAATGGTTACAATCTGAAGGTTGATAAAATATAGAATATGGATTTGCTCTGCCTATGATGGAAGAATTTATACTTAACTAATACTCCTAACAACGACAACAAACAAGCAGTAAAGTCATATAAAGTTTCAAAAACTTGTTTGAATGCACTGGAAATTGCCAAGTAATTATGGCTTAAGACAAAGCTAACTGAAATGATCTCAATTTTCTGCCTGCCTCTTCCCCCTAAGGAGGTTTTAAAATAATTGGAAGAGAGCATGAAGTCAAGAGCCAGGCAATGAATTTCTACTATGATGTAGAGCACACAGCAGAGATTTAGACAACTCACAGAACTAGAAAGATAAAAATGGAAATCTGTGTTTCCATTGAAATCTGCAGCCTGGATTTGAGGCAATGGAATCCCAAAGAGACAGTAGTCTCAGAGAAGAAAGCCCAATATTTGGCCTCGGTTTTTCCCACAATAGTATAAAACGGTGGGGGGTGCAGGGGGAAGCAACTGTAATACAGCAAGACTGACATGCCACACTGATTGGGAGTCAAATTTGTATTTCAGGTCCTAAGCAATGAGGAGACACCTTATTAAACCCTAGGACACTCAATGGGGCACTCTGGAGAATCAAACCCGAGGGGTAGGAAAATCAAAGAAAGAGCAATCATAACAAAGAACAATCATAATGAAGTCTACAACCCAGTATAGAGTAAATTTCGTCCCAGACTGGAATGAAGTATTCTGCTTCTCCATATTCTACCAGAAGACTGGGTGAAGTCCCCTCTGTAGGAAGATGATGTCATCCAGAGTGTCTCCAATTTTTCATATAAGTATATGTAATTTAGCAAAAGTTGACAAGTATACCTGGGAATAGAACTAAAGGAAGAGATAATAGAAAAAAACTATAGATGACAAAGATGTCAAAGTTATCAGTCAGGAACTTTAAATAACTGTAATTAAGATAGCATATAAAAATGTATGACAAGATTGAATATTTTACCAGAAAACTAGAATCAATAGAAAAAAAATATAATGAAAATTCTAGAACCTAAAACAAATCATAGTAATTAGGATTAAGTACTAAATAAGCTGGACAAAGCTAAAAGATGTTTTAGTTGGACCTAGAAATTTGTAGAATATATCTAGATTTATGCATGAGGAGGAAAATGGATGGGCAGCAGGCAAAAATTTTAAGGTCTGCCTCAAATGAAATTTTGTCACAGAAGAGGAAGAGACAAAAACAATATGAAAAAAGTAATTCTTAAAAGAAGTAGTGGCCCCAAATATCTATAACGAATGAATGATACCAGTCTATAGATATAAGAGGTTTGAGAAGCCCTAGCAGCATAAAAATAAAGTAACTTAGCTACATCCTATGAAAACCAAGGAGAGAGGGGAAAAAATCCTTAAAAAAAAATTTTCTTTCAAAACCTTCAAAATAAGGCACCTGGGTGGCTCAGATTGTTAAGTGTCTGCCTTTGGCTCAGGTGATGATCCCTGGGTCCTGGGATCCAACCCCACTTCAGGTTCCGGCTCAATGGAGAGTCTGCTTCTCCCTCTCCCTCTGCCTCTCACCCCACTCGTGCTCTCTCGCGCTCTCTCTCTCTCTCTCTCTCTGAAATCAATAAATAAAAAATTTTAAAAAAATACAAAATACTCTCAAGATAGTCAAAGAAACAGGACACATTACAGTCAAAGGGGCAGCCACAGGAGTAAAAGCTGACTTTGGAAAACAGGTGATAAAAGCCAGAAGATAAAAGACTGATGTTTTTAATGTGCAGGGGAAAGCATTCAAAACAAAACTACTACCTCACATTCTATACCAAGAAAACATATCCTTTAAAATGAAAGCAAATTACAGGAATTCCAATGCCAGCATACCTTTGAAAATTATTTGCCAGCTAGACCTACAGTAAAGATACATCACAGTAAAGGGATGTCTTCAAAAAGAAGGAAAATGATACTAGAAATGCAGAGTAGAATGAAGAGCATAAAGGGGGTAAATATGTGTCAAATAAACCACGTTTAATTCTCTTTCTCTTCATAAATATTTCATAAAGCTATAAAACCGTAAATTCATCTTTGCAAGAAAAACAGCATGTAAATGAGCATCACTACACACTGCATGGCAGAACCCCATGAAAGCACACACATGATACTACTGAAGACAAGACAGAGCTGCCCAGACTACTTGGGAGTGCTCAATAGAAGGAAGTCTTTCCTGAGGAAGAGGTACTTGGCTGACTCTCAACTGACTCAAGTAACAGAGAACAGATGAGAAAGACAAGAGAAATTATATGACCGGTGGGTGTTAATTGAGAGACCTTTAAATAAGCAACCATTTAAATTTATAAATTATCTATTATGGAGTCACCAAGTTAGTGCATTTTTCCAGCTCTATAAAATTATTCTCTGCTTACTAATTTCATCTTTTAGTTCATTCTTATTAGTCTTGTTAAAAAAAATATCCAGGGCCTGATGAAATAAGCCATATTGTAATGCACCAAACTTGTACAAAACATGAATTATATCAACCATGCAAGAAGAATCATAATAAAAATTTATTTCATATTAATTATGCATTTTACACTCAGCACCATATACTATATAATTTAGTCCTTTAAAAGACCAAAAATCATTGAAGCAAAAGAAAAGTTCTAGTGTAAAGAATCAAGAAAAGTTGAATGATACATCTTTCAGAAAGCAATTTGACTTTCTGCTTCCTCTCTCTATAATGCTTGCCAAACAGGCCCAGCAATAACTGGTAAATGAAGCAGTTTTTCTAAATGGATGCTTAAAATTCTTGCCAAATAAAGTAGAATTCTGTTAATTAAAATTTTAATTGTTCTTGAAAGTGATTGGGAAAGACAATACTTAACCTTTCTAAAAGAATATGCCAACACCATATTTCTCCTTTAGCAGCCCATGTATGAATTACTTATTCAATACCTATTGATTAAATGTTATAATCCTTATGCAGATTCAAATGATAACTGTGCACCCAATCAGTGCTTGCTTGTAGCTTCCCAAGGAGCAGATGTTCCAGCTCATACGTTTATATGAATTGGGGTACAACCTAAAGGGTCTATCACTCCTTCTGTCACTTGTAGGGAGGACTGAAGATTATTGTGATTATTGTGTTTGTCTTGACTCACGCTTTTTTATGTCTGGTTCCCTCTGCCTGATGCTGAGCAGGCAAAATCTCTCAATTTGTCTCTTAGTTTAGGATAACATATAACCAGCTCACAATTATTCTCTCCTTTAACAGGGTGATGAGACCCAAACAATTATAACTTTTAAATAATCCTTCCTACTCTGGTAGGCATCTACTAGGTGTACACAAAAAAATGGCTACAACTGGGATTATAGTCTAGCCAAATGTACATTCTCTTTTCTGTACAAAGCATCTTCCCTAAATCCTCTTATATTTTCTTGTGCCAGAGAATTGGACTGGGCAATCTAGAATGTAACTATAATTTTCTCTTACCACTCACCCTTAATCCAACAACATAAAATTATCACCAGTGTTGTATTTTTTCTTGTAATCTAATCTCTACTTATTTTTTTAAATTTTATGTATTTGACAGAGAGAGATCACAAGTAGGCATAGAAGCAAGCAGAGAGAGAGAGAGGAGGAAACAGGCTCTCTGTGGAGCAGAGAGCCCAATGCGAGACTCGATCCTAGGATCCTGAGATCATGACCGAGCAGAAGGCAGTGGCTTAACCCACTGAGCCACCCAGGCGCCCCATAATCTCTACTTATTAAAAAAACATTTATTTTAACATAAAAGTAGAAGTATGTAGTAGTAGTAGAAATAATAATACTAAATCACCATGTTTATCGTAACCATTACTACAATAAATAGATGTATATATTAAAAAATAATCTCTCTTCATATTCAATGTTAACCTGGTATGTATCATTTTGCACCTTTCTCTGTGCCTATTCAAATATATTCACCCACATTAAAGATTCTGTAATTCTCTTTATCAAACATGGGATTACAAGGACTAGACTATCATACCTTTCTACATGGATAATTATGTTTATCAAGTCTTCAATATGACATATGACCCTAATTTTTTTTAATTTTTTTATTTTTATTTAAACATATAATGTAACCCCACCACCCTCTCCCAACACCCCTCCCCACCACCCCCCTCAGTTTGTTTTATGACATTAAGAGTCTCTTTTGGTTTGTCTCCCTCCCGATCCCATCTTGTTTCATTTATTCTTTTCCTACCTCCTTAACCCCCACCACCGTTGCATCTCCACTTCCTCATCTCAGGGAGATCATACGATAGTTGTCTTTCTCCAATTGACTTATTTCGCTAAGCATAATACCCTCTAGTTCCTAATTTAATAAACCCTTCCTTCTTGTTACCAAAAGGCCCAAACTCTCTTCACAATCTTAAATTTTTCACTAGACACCTGAAGGGAAAATACACAATTTCATATGTGTTACTGTTTATCTAATGAAAGACTTGAGATATTCTTTCATATATACTGGAGGACCATCAGTTTTTCTAAGCAGAGCACTGACATGATCCCTTCTGTGTTCTAATGAAATACATTTGTTACAGAAGGGAAATCCTGAGGTGGCAAGATACTACATCAAGATGGCTACTTTAGGAGGCAAGTGACCACATGCTGAGGGCCAGAATAAGCACAGCATAAACCATAGGAAGGGAGTTGGGAGATTTTGTCAGAGAGGGATATATCAAAGGATTCCAGATTCTCAGTTCCACATTTACAGAGATCAAGTTCAACAAAACAAGTAACACAGAAAGGAGAGCAATTTTGAAGTGAAAATTTGGCTCTACATATGTTGTATCTGAGGCTTCTGTGGGCTAGCCTTTAAACACTGGCATGTGAAGAAATGGAAAAATCTCATAATTATATCTTCTTCCTTGTCCCTTGACATTTTAGCTTAAAAGTTTTCCAATTTTATTTTATATTGTCCACAATCTTATTTTATTGCTGACAAAGTCTTACACTGAGTAAATACAATAAAATTTACATTTTCAGTTGTTAGACATTTGGATAGTTTCTAAGATTTTGTTATTATAAATAAGGATGCAATGAATATCTTATATAACTTTTTCTTCCAGAGGTTGCTTTCTTAGAATCTATGTTCTCAGAAGTACATGAAGTTTACTCAGTCAAGTGATATGATTATTGAAAGCTATTTGTTCAAAATGCTTTTTATTTTTTAATTTTTTATTAAGTTCAATTAGCCAATATATACTGCATCATTAGTTTTCAATGTAATGTTCAAGGAGTCATTAGTTGCATGTAACATCCAGTGCTCCACAGATCATGTGCCCTCCTTAATGCCCATCACCCAGTTACCCTACCTCACCCCACCCTTGCAACCCTCAGTTTGTTTTCTGGAGTCCAGAGTCTCTCATGGTTTGTCACCCTGTCCAAAATGCTTTGTAAAAGCTGTTTTATACATGCATGAGGGTGTGTGTACACCCACACATGTGTATACATATTACTGTGGTTTTTTGTTTGGTTTTACCTTATCACCAGAACTGGAATTTTAGTTTCCCCTTTAGGAGCACTCAAGGCATCATCACCAGTAATTACCTAAGCATACCTAAGTGTATGCTGAGTATCACAGAATCCTACTGAAACAGCAAAGGCTTTTTAGCCTTTACAGTCTTTTAGCATATGAACTATCGATACTTCATTCTGGAGCGTCTCTAAGTCTGTAAATAATCTTTGCACATACAGATATATGGTCCAAGACCCACAGATTTTCAGAAAACAAATTAGAATAAAACATTTTAAGCATCTTTTTTACTAGCCAATTTATAGCTCCTCTCACAAAACGATGAATAAAGAGAAAACAAGTGCAAAACAGCAGTTTACCTACTTCAGCTACTGAGTGCCGTATGTTCTCCTTTTCCTCATCATGGACTTCCTCAGAGGCAAATTAGCAAAATCACAGATGCCTTCTGGAAAAAATGATTAGACTATTCAGAGCTCCCTTGTGTTCTCTAAAAGGCATTTTAAAGTTAAGTGAACATTCCACTATGTTATCAGATTTACAATTGATTTCAGTTTGCAGTGTGCAACTTATCCTGACAGACTGCTGGAAAACAGATACTCCTTTCACTGAGTGTTTGATTCTGAGGAAAATCCATAAGAAGAAAACACATCAACTGCAGCAAAGCCATTACAATTCCAGTGGTTGGTTTCAAAAGTGGTTTTCCATGTGATACACACTGAAAGTAAGGAAATGGAGTAAGAAACAGTATTTGTCTCATGTCACACTATTATGGAACATTTTTTCTATTTCTTCTCATTCTTCTAACTTTGGATTAAATTTCATCTCATCAGAGAGCTCTACCTGACAGCCTTAAATGGTTTCCAGGTTCATTCCTCAGTATTCAAGCCAGTTCAATGTTGATGGGATTAGAAATTTTGTGGTTACATATTTATTTTTACTTACTTGCTTTTCTGTGGCTCTTTCACTATATGTAAGAGCAGGAACAGGGTGTATTTCTTACTCAAAACATTTCCAGTTCCTGGCTAAGTATCTGGTACATAGCAGACATTCAACAAATATCTGGTTAATTAATAAACAAAATAAATACAACTGTGAGTAAAACTCATAAGCACCAACTGCACAGAACACCATCCAATGGACAGCTTTATTTCTTGGCTACAGAAATGAAGAGTATCTGCTTGTCTAAAAATATTGCAATTCATGCACTCATAAGAGAATTTTTGTAATGACTGGCATCAACTCTTAAATAGAAAAGAACTTAAGAACCAGAGATAGTAGCCATTCCTGTTTTAAACAACAGTTACAGTTAGAAGTGAAGACAAACACGTTGAACTCACACCATATAGGAAATAATTTTATAGAGAAAGCAAAGCTAATCCTTCCATAGATATCAACTGTGAAGCTCAGACAGGGTGATTAAGGTGAAAGCATAGGACACAAATATAGATGCCAAAATTAAATATGCAATACATCATCTGTAATCTTTCCTATGTATGGCCATATAACTGTTCAATTAGTATAACACTTACTGATAAACCATCTAATAAATTTCATGCTCTACTCATTTGGGATACATCAATAACATGAAAATTTCTTCTAAATATATAAGCATGATAATTACAAATAGTGATAAATATTTTGAAGAAAATGAGGAAATGAAGATAAATAGTACTGATAAAGGAAGAGGGTTTCTTTAGACATAGGGTGATCAGGAAAGACCTTATTGGAGAGGTATCATTGGAGCCAAGGCCTGAAAGTTGGAAGCAGCCCTGTCAAGTTTAGGTGGAAAAGTATTTCAGGTAGAGAAAAAGAACAAAGTCCAAGTTTGGAAATAGGTTTGATGTTCTCCAGAAACTGAAAAAAACAGTATGATTAGAGTGTACTAAACAAAAGGAAATATGGTAGAAGGAAGGTCCATTAGACAGAGGCTTGCAAACCATGGTAAGGAATTTGGACTAATTATTTCTTCATATTGTTTAACCATTGACTGAACTGGCAGAAGTGGGCTATCTGTGCAACATGAAGAACAAAGTCAAATTTTAAAAAAATTCCCCATACCCTACATTTGATAGTTATGTTTCCTATGCAGGATCACATATTATACATAGGTACTTAAAAAGGTACTTTAAAAGGGGGCAATAGAAATGAGAGCTCTTTAATTGTGCTAATAAGAGGATATATAACTTGGTTTCCCTCTTATAATCGTTATGGGTGAGAGAATCTGCATCGGGTAAATGGAGGTCTCAGTCCTTGGATTCCCCATGGGAAGACATACTTGGGGATGATGCTCAAGTAAGGACAAGCAGAAGGAAATATCAAGCACAAAGCAGTTTATTCAAGCAAAAGTACACTCTCAAAGCAAGAGAATAGGCAAATTCTTCAAGGTAGAATTGGCTCCTAGGATGTTTTGAAATTGGATATTATTGGGTCTCTCTGAGCTGGGAGGTTATTAGGATTTCTGGTTTTACTGTGGTTTTTGATATCTTAATCCTAAATAAGATCTTTAAAAAAAAGATTTTTTTTTTAATTTTAGAGGGAGGGGCAAAGGGAGAAAAAAAGAGAATCTCAAGCAGACTCTCTGCTGAGGATGTGGGGTTTGATGTGGGGCTTGACTTGGGGGCTCAGGGCAGGCAAGGCTCTACCTCATGACCCTGAGACCATGACCTGAGCTGAAATCAAGAGCTGGATGCCCAAATGACTGAGCCTCCCAGGTACCCCCTAAATAAGATCTTAAACCAAGGGTTGATTCTACACAAGTACAGAAAGAAAGGGGATTCACCGACCAAATGAGATAAGAAATTCAGCAAGTATTGCTAAAATCTCATCATACAAATATATCTTTCTCTTGCCTTAATTGACATTTATAGTTTACAAAACACAGAAAAATATGGAATATATACCATAGTTCTTCTAAAGCAGAATAACTTTTATTGTTATTATAACCTTGTTAAACTATTAATCTATTTTTTCTCACTTCCAAATTGTGCCATGGTCTTGGATTCCAAATCTTATTGGCCATTGGTCAGAAGTCTGGTAATAATTTTGCATGGAAAATTGCCAAGAGGAAGTAATACAATTCTATCTTTTCCAGGAATACAATATGGGAGATTCATCAGATGAAGTTATAAAGTAACAATTATTTTGGAAAGTGCCTTTGAAATGAAGAAAGGGAGAAAAAGGTGGAGGAGAGATGAACTGTTCAGTCCCAGTTCAGTCCCAATGTCTGTACCAAGCTATAAGGAATAAGGAGGGATCCAATATCTGCCCAACATTCCCATTATTAACATCATTTGATTTTAAAGTTAGCTCTTGGGACAACTGTTGAATAATGTGCATGATAGCTGAAATGTGTGCTTTTTGTTAATCACAGAAGTAGTTATGGGTTAGTATATGGGTTAGTAGAAGAAGTTTGGACAGAAACTTGGTGTATTTGTTAGCTCTGCCTGCTTTAACAAGGGACCTTGGACTGGGTAGCTTAAACAAGAAAAATTTATCTTCTCACTGTTTGGGAGTCTAGAAGTCTAAAATCAAGCTGCCTGCAGGGTTGATTTCTGGTAAACCCTCTCTTCTTGTCTTGTAGATGGCCCACCTTTCACTGTCCTGACATGGCATTTCTACTATACATGTGCAATAAGAGAGAAAGTGATCTCTGGTATCTTGTTATTAGAAAGACACCAGTCCTACTGGATTAGGGTCCCACCCTTATGATATTGTTTTACCTTAATTTCCTTCTTAAAGGCACAAAAAAAGTGTCACAATGGGGAATCAGGGCTTCATATATGAATTTGGGTATGTAGCAAAATTCAGTCCATAACACTTGGAAAACGGGGTCCTACCCTTGGCCTTCCTACTAAGCTGCTTGGACAGAGACCCCTCTCTTTGCAAGCCCTGTTGTGTTTAATTTCCTCTCTTTGTTTTTTCCATGTGTAAAAAAGAAGTTGAAGTGATTATCTCTATCCATCTGCAAAAAAAAGAAATCCTGGCTTTGTCCTCTAAGAAAATAAATGTGATGGTTAATATTTCAAATAATAAATGAAGCAAATAACTTCCCCTTCCACAACTGAATACTAGGATAATTTATAATAATCAGCAATAATAGTGTTTGTTTGATTCTACTAAATTATCTACTAAATTATCATGACCCATAAATTAATACAACTTAAAGGTTATATTAAGACACATTCAAGGAGCCTGTAATCAATTCCTCTCAACCTCAACAACCTACATCTTAAATAATACAACATAAAGTAATGCCAATAATGCATTCAAAGATTGAGCCTATTTAAACATTTCAGCCACGATATTTGTTGACATGATGGTTCATCATAAAACATTAATCTAGTAAATGCTTTGGGAGTTTACGAATGCATATGTGTCAAAATGTTAATTAATTAAAATGAATTAAATTTAGCCAAACTATTATTATCCATGCCTGGCAATTTAGGCAAAGAAAAAATTAGGTCTGTCACATGGCTGCCTAATGAGTAGAACACTGGATTAATACACAAAATTACAAACATATTGTTACTTGGACATGCCACTTAGAAGTCAGATGCCCAGGAAAAACAGATTATAAACTTTAAAATATAAAGCTGGAATACCAAGTCATTACACAACTGGAAGTTGAGTTTCATCTGTAATCCAGAGTTCATATGAAAGCACAAATATATATTCTAGCATGAAATAAAGTAGGAACTGAGGGAAGAAATAAGATTCTGAGACTGGAAAGAAGGTATACATACAATGGATCAGAGAGCTGCCAAAAATTTCTCATCACCCCTTTGTCCACAAATGTAGCAGCTTTCCTCTTGGGATATTTAAAATATGTTACTTTCGGACTCTGCCAAAGAACATTAGGTACTACAGTTTTGCTTATATATGCTCATGACTTTGCTGCCTGAATTTACATAGTATATTCCATTCTATAACTTAACCATAAGGGACAAAATGAACAAGAGCTACACAGACTTAATCCTCACCCTTCAGAAGCTGGTAATTGGTGAAAGTGGCTATAATGAAGAGCCCAAAAGAGGAAAATGCAATTAACCAGGAACTCTGTATAGTGTCTAATTTGATTTTCTTGGCTTGTTAGCTCAGCTGGTTGGAGCGTGGTGTTAATGAAGTCAAGATTGCAAGTTCAATTGCCATATGGACCAGTTAGCTTCACTCAATTCCATGGCTACTGACCAAATGAGTTCTATTGGTCACAAGAGGAACCAGACAAGAGAGGATGGATTAAAGAAAATCCATTATTACGACTCTCAAAACAAGCTCAAAGCTCTACTGCAAGGGCTGGGTCACCGTATGGACTCATTTTAATTATTTAAAATTGAGGAAATGTTTATGAAATTCTGAGAAGTGAAAATTGAGACAAAAATTTAGACTATAATTAATGTTCTTTACCAAATCATAACAACTTTGATTGATAACCTTAGTAGACTTTAACTGAGTTCACTGTCATCTAAGTTGTAATACAGCTGAGAACATGGATTTTAGCTGAGGTAGATCAAATATATGAGAGAAAAGAGAGAGAGAGAAATAGTGTTTAAGGTTCACAGCAGAGAATGGACAGGCAGTTGCTGCATCATTTACTCAGTCTAAGCAGACCTAGCATCTAGACTGGCCTGCTCCATTTTATGATTGGGCTTAATTCACCTTAGAGCTGGATCCATTTTAAGTCATGAAAAGGTAAAGTCTTAGACAAACACTGGCTTAAACCAATTGCATAAGATTCCAAAGGCATCTACATAATTGCAATTTTTCTTTATCCCTGGATCTTAAGACCATAGACACATATCCTGTAACTGAGTGCTATACGTAACAAGTAAGAGCAATTCCAGTATAACAGACCAACATATCTGGGATTCAGCTTTATGATACTCCTGGGGAAATATGAAAGACAGAAGTGGAGTTAAATCAGCTTGCTTAGCAAATGCTCGTGGTTAACAGCACAGTTGATAAAGAAATCTGGAGTATGACCAGAGAACAAGGCGCCTTGTGTGGAGGAATGGATTCTTTAAGAAACAAAACCTAATACACAGTACAGTTTGAATTCATTATTTCCCTTATTAATCAACAAATCTGACTCTTGACCTCATCCCATCCTGCTTTGCTCACAAGGGAAATAATACACACAGTTTGTCCTCCCATTCTTAAGAAAAACAAGGCCTTTCTGGCAGTTTTGCAAAAACTCCAATATACAACTTGCCTTAACAAAGCTCTATGGTTTGCCTGAATGTTCTAAGGACTCTCAAATGTTTTTGTAGGAGGCAAGGAACAGGTTCAGTACTACTCCCCTCCACCTCCCTCCACTGGCAACAACATTTGATGGAAAATTACAGGACAGATAATTCACAGTTTGACATTATATGAATAAAACAAGTGAGAAACCATTGATGTCTTTGAATGGTGATTTATTCTAAGGAGTTATTTCCAAACTTTTTCAAACTCTTCTCTTTAAACTTTTTCTATTATAATAGCAGAGACAAAAGTCTTTCTAGTGGAAAGTGTGAGAGGGAAGGGCCAGACAATTAACTAGTGGTCCACTCAGTTACAGGAAAATTGCCTGAACAGCATTCTGTTATCTTGTGATGATAGGGCCATTTATGTGCGTCACATTTTCACTTTCAGCTGTGTTCATTTTAATTACTTTGATGTGAATACCCAACTTCTTCCCCTACATGTGCCTTGCTAATCAAAATGCTTGATTCATTAACATTACTAAGAGTTATAGGACTTTATTAATACACTAAATTTTAGCAACGAGTTCTACTACAAAAAAATGCAAATACTAAGGCCAGCCATAATGATATTTTAAGTGTCTTAGGAATGCCAGCTAAGAGCTGTTGTTAACTGGAGGATTACTAACTACAGTTAGCAGTAGTGCTCTAATGCCCCCTATTGGTTAGTTCCTTGAGAATTAAATTGACATTAAGTCATTTTGAGCCCCCCAAAAATGATCAATGCTGTTTCACTTCAATCCAGTTTAGGTCATAAACTACAAAATACTGATATGCAAAGACATGCACGTGCACGCACACACACACACACATACACACACAAAATGTATCCTCTGGTTGCACTTTTGAGTTAAAACTAATGGACAAATAAGAGATTTAAAAAGGTAAATTTTGCACTGGATGTAAGAAAATGCCTACACCCATCATATGCAACTATTGGTGTGTGTGAACTATGCACTAGGTTTTTTTTCTTTTTTTGCACACAATGTTAACATTTTGCTATAGTCCAGGAGCACAGACTTTTAAAACAAGTAGTCCTGAATTTGAATGAAGAGAGTTTCCTTCCTTATCACAGTGAACTATATAAACACAAGAAAGTTACTTTTTTTACATTGTGAAAATGATATGGATTATAATTCCTTATGAACATTATTTTGTTTGTTTGTTTAAGATTTTATTTATTTGACAGAGAGAAACACAGCGAGGGAGGGAACACAAGCAGGGGGAATGGGAGAGGGAGACACAGGCTTCCCGCAGAGCAGGAAGCCCAATGTGGGGCTCAAACCCTGGACCCTGGGATCATAACCTGAGCCGAAGACAGATGCTTAACGACTGAGCCACCCAGGTGCCCCATGGACATCACTGTTTTAAGGATGAAAAGAATGATGATTCATGTGAAAATGCCTGCTATACATACAGTAAATGGTAAGTATATGTTAGTTTACTTTTTGCTTCTTACAATAACTAATATAAACATTGCCTATATCTCCATTTTATAGATAGAACAAATGAGGTTCAGAAGGAGAAAATTGCAACTAATAAATAGTAATGCTAGCATTAAAATGCAGAACACTCTCCCTCCAATATAAATGTTTGCCTTCTTGTGTTATATACACTGGAAACTTATTCCAACTCATTTCTATAAAATCAGGTCTATACAAGCTACTTGATCTTGAATTATATCCTACAAATTTAATAAGCAAGATACAAGGATAATAAAAATTGTGGTCTTATTTGTAGAAGTATTCTAGATGATGTTTCAACAAATATTTAATTTGTGGTTTAAAAAAACCCCCACATATTATTTTCGAAACAAGCAAACAAACAAACAAAAACCAAGTTTAATCTACATTTCAATGGCAAAGGATTTGTCATCTGACAGTATTTACTCTCATGAGTTTATTATACTACCTCTTTGCAGTTTTGCTACCATTTCTCCTTTTAGAAATATCAGTTACCAGTGACCCGACCCGTGGGTAGTCAACGGAGACCCTAGAGGGGGAGTGAGAATGAAAGGACAAGAGACAGGAGAGATGGAGACAAGACAGGACTCTGATCAAGTCTCGTTTATTTGTCAAGCTGCAGGAGTATATATAGGCAGAAAAGGTCGAGCAGCGGAAGAGAGTGACTTTCTGTTGGCAGTTAGCCGGAGTCACAAGTGAAGGAACTTGATGATTTCGGAACGCATATCTTGCAAATGTTCCAGGACACGAGATACCACAGCGGAGCATCTTGTTTAGCACAGATATTGCAGTCAGGGCGACCTTGGTAAAGTTGCTTTAGTATGCAGATCCCACGGTAGCAGAGTCCAGAATGGTCTTGGGCTTACTGCTCCCTACATACCAGGAAGATCTAGTAGGCTTTCATGCCTACTCTATACAGGAATGAAAAGTAATTGTTAGAGATTTTGCTTATTATATATACACCCACAAACAGATTTAAATATACTTACAGGTACAGAGATTTAATTACCAGGTAGCACTGGTAATATTCTCAACATAATTAAGACAGTTAAATGCTGAGTGAAATAAGTCAAGCAGAGAGTCAATTATCTCATGGTTTCACTTACTTGTGGAGCATAAGGAGTAACACAGAGGACACTGGGAGAAAGAGAGGAGGAGTGAGTTGGGGGAAATTGGAAGGGAACACAAACCATGAGAAACTGGACTCTGAGAAACAAACTGAGGTTTTAGAGGGAAGGGTGTGGGAGGTTGGGTGAGCCTGGTGGTGGGTATTATGGAGGGCACAAACTGCATGGAGCACTGGGTGTGGTGGATGAACAATGAATTCTGGAACACTGAAAAGAAACAAAATAAAATAAAATTTTTAAAAAATACTTTGATTTGAAAAAAAAAAAAAAACCACCTATAACACATTATACCCAGAAATTACCTGTGATCATTGACCTCATTTTAGTAATCGGTCAAACTTTCTAAATTATGTAATGAGAAATTCATTTGATTGGGCTTGTCTGCCAGTGCTTTAGGTTGTAAATTATTGATGATTGTTTAAATCATGCCCCAGTATTCTAATTTTTACAACAGAAGAGAAGTCACATTGGTGTTCAATTAAATGCATACTTATTTCTGTTTCAGGATAATATAAAAGAGCATAACAACTTAAATATCTGCCCATTCATAGTTATTTCCTAGTTAGATCTTAAATCAAAGTTAATTAAGCTCAGGCATCATTTTTTGATGGTTCTGGAATTTGCACATATGAATTTAATAGTGAATAATTATAAGTCATTTCTTTATCAGCAAAGACATGTGCCATTATAATTGTACTAATATTAGTGGAAAGTGCTGAACTAAGGTTATACAAGTCAATTAAGGTTATACAAGTCGATTAAACTTTTGTGACCAGAATAAACTAAAACAAATAATTATACACTGGAGCTCCAATGGTATGTTGTGGGACAGTGATACATTGACATCATTTTTGTAAGTCTATTCACTTATTGATTTATTTACTCAAAAATATTTATTGAATTTTCATTATGTATACCAAAGGATAATTAGGATCAATTCTAATTAACCACCTGCTAAATAACTGTTACACAGGAAACTATCTGATGTCTCCAAATCTCCCTTATCTAGAAAACAGGGATAACTATACCAATTTTACAAAATCGCTGTAAGATTCAGAATGCAGAATAAGTGCAGTTCCTGGCATTTAGTATCTTTGCAATAAATATTATCTTGATCTAATCTTGAGCTTTTTTTTTTTCAGAAGTGGGCACATCATTCTACTTCTCTATAAAGGTTTCTTGATCCATAAATCGTTGAACAAGAATATGTGTAAGGTTCTATTTGGATCTAACCTTCTATTTTACTGCAAATCCACCACATCTAAATGTCAGAACTAGACACTGAAATACAATAGTCCCTCCTTATCTGTAGGGATACATTCCAAGATGCTTAGTGGGTGCCTAAAATTGTGCACAGTATCAAACCCTAATATTCTTATATATACTGTGTTTTTTTCCTAAACAACATATCTTTGAGAAAGTTTAATTTATAAATTACACAGTAAAAGAAGAGCAATGACAAAGTAAAGCAATTATGACAATATACTGTCATAAAAGTTATGTGACTGGGATCTCTCTCCCTCAAAACATTTTGCAGTGTACTCACTCTTCTTGTGATGATGTGACATGATAAAATGCCTACATGATAAGATGAAGTGAGATGACTAATGCAGGCAGTGTGATGTACCACTGGACTACTACTGACCTGATGATGACACCTCAGAAGCAGGAGCATCTGCTTCCAGATCACAGTTGACCTCAGGCAACTGAAACCACAAAAAGTGAAACTTTACATAATGTGGGGACTCACGTTCTTCTCTGCAGTGCATCTTTTAAAATGAAACCTGTCAGCATTATTTCATAAGTTGAAATAAGGCATACAGAGTGTGGAAACATATGTTTGTTTTGTTTTGTTTTGTTTAGATTTTATTTATTTATTTGTCAGAGAGAGTGAGCACAGGCAGACAGAGTGGCAGGCAGAGGCAGAGGGAGAAGAAGGCTCCCTGCTGAGCAAGGAGCCTGATGTGGGACTTGATCCCAGGATGCTGGGATCATGACCTGAGGTGAAGGCAGATGCCCTAGGACGCTGGGATCATGACCTGAGGTGAAGGCAAATGCTTAACCAACTGAGCCACCCAGGCATCCCAACAGATATGGTTTTACAAAAATATCCAAACAAAGCTTTAGCTTCAATTGGACTATTCTAATCTACCTGGGAACATTTTCAATATGCATATCTTAAAACATTTCTTAGCAACACATAAACAATACAAAAGGAAAAAATGTAGATTAAAAGCACAAACTGTTATTGCTTCCATCACATAGTTACTCTATAACAAGATTTTGTTGATGCCTAAATTTGGCAAAAAAAGAAAAAATTTCGTAATAAGCAAAAATATAAAAATGGGCAGTAACATCATAACACTGAGACTGTTTTACAGACAAAATTTCCAAATAAGCACTTGTTTCTTAGGTGCTATTATTTTCCCATACTGAAAGTTGTATTTTGTTTCTTTTTTTCTGACGTACAGGCAGTTGGAATGTTAATAAATACAGAGATATGAAAGGAATGAAAAGATTGTTAGACAAACTTTTAAACATTGTAGGAGCCTTGATTCTGAGAACTCTTAGGTTGCCTTCAAGATATACATGGTATCTCAGTAGTAATCTGCTTCTTCTCTGTGCCTTTTATAGGTCAAGCTGACCAAAATTTATATATTTATCAAACTTGATTGTCCTGACAAATTCTCAGAATATGATCCTCCCTAAAATCATTTTACTGAAAGTCAGATAGAGCAAACTAAGGTACCTTGAATGTTGGCTATCTTAGTTGGGCCCTATCCTCACAGCACAGTGGCTTTGAAAGGGTGATAGCAAGGATGAGGGAAAGAAGCAAGGAAGGCAAAAACAACAGGACTTCTTCTATGAAACCTTAACACTACCCTTTCCTGTAAATTCACCTCTTTGACTCCCTCATGTTTGCCTATGTTAAAAAAAAAAAAAAAAAAAAAAAAAAACAGAAACAAAATACAGCAAAACTAGCTATCAGAGACAATAAGCAAAAACATCACAGCATGCACATATAATTTCCTTCAACATGTAAGTGGGAAACATAAATCCGTTTTCCTTAGAAAGGGTACAGAAAAAAAAATGAGTTATTACTCTGAGAGATTAGGATGATTAGTCTATATTAACATTATCTTACAGGTGTCAACCTAAATAACAGATGGGATTTTGGTGATGATAATGAATCTCCAAAATTCTTCCTGTAAAATTTCCATTTAAAAGAGTAATTGAATGTGACATGATGACTTCTTCACCTTTTAAAACTTGAGCCTTAAAATAAATTCTACATAGGATCAAATGAGGGTGAAATTGAAATGCCCTTATTTATATGCTTGGTGGTGGTGATTAATTGCACACAGGTATCCTAGAGACTTTAGGAGTCAATGCCATACTATGCCATTATCTATCCCTCAGGCATGCCAGATTTAAATTAAAAAAAAAAAAAAAAGACATTGAGAGCTATAGATCCAGATCATCTTTTCAAAATAGTTGCTTTTGTTTTTGTTTTTGTTTTTAGTTTAAAGATGGCATAATATTTAGCTGTAGCAATAGCGTCTAAATCACTCTACCTACCAGAATGCTGTATAGATAAAAGTAACAAAATAGCTAGAATTTATAGAGTACTTACATAGCCTGGCACTCACCTGCATAATTTACTTATTTCTTAAGATTTTATTTATTTGTTTGAGAGAGAGAGCATGAGAGGAGAGAGGTCAGAGGGAGAAGCAGACTCCCTGCCAAGCAGGGAGCCCAATGTGGGACTCGATCCCGGGACTCCAGGATCGTGACCCAAGCCGAAAGCAGTCGTCCAACCAACTGAGCCACCCAGGCGCCCCATAATTTACTTATTTCTTATCCTCAATATCTAAATATCTTACTTAATATTATCACGGAAAAAAGGAGTAAGAGTATAAAACCATAAAACCTCTTCATCAGTTCACAAAGTTGAATCTTAAGGAATCAGAATAGTGTGTTTCAGTTGACGTACTCTGTGAACATCAAGGCAAGAATGAAGATCCAGATGTGTTTAACCCCGTTCTATTACCTCAGAGTGCTACCCACCTAAAGACATGTTTTTCAATTTGACTCAAAGATGCGGTCAGAGTGGGGTTCAACCTTCTTTTATAACAGTATGGAAATACAGTCTCATTGATTTCTTCTCCTTACTTTAAACCCCTCCCAATGAATTAGAATTCAAGTTATTTCCATACATGTGATTTTTCACAACACTGAAATCATTTTAGTCATTTGCCCTATTTCATAATAAACCACTATGTTACTGAAAGACTGGCATCCTACAGTGACAGGGTGCTATAAGGAAGCATCCCCTAAATTGGAATCCTTTACTGAGGGTAATCTTAATACCAACCTTCAATAATTTCAGTTTAATATTTCCTGTAATAAATTTCCACACACATTTAAACAGCAAATTTCATAGATACTGAGTCAATTAATTTCTCAAGTTCTGTAATGTGATTGCAACATATGCAGCACAAAAATCTAAATTAATAATGTGTTACAAAATTAAAAAGAGAGAGAGTGAGTTCAGGCTAGTAAGATTGGTGTTTCCAAACTCTAAAGGAAAATGATTTGTCTCTGAAAACTTTTTTTTTTCTAGAAGACACACTTTAGCCATGAAATCTCAAGTCTATATTTAACTACAAAGTTCTTTTGACATACATCAAGTTCAAAGAGAACAATCTGTGCCTGACACAGCAGATTTGAAAACATCGCAAAATGATATTAAATGATAATGATCAAATTCTGAAAGCATAGTCAACCTAAATAGCAAGATGCATTACATCTGGTTGCCTTTTAAAAATGATATGCAGCATGTTTTTATACTGGTCCTCCACCCATCTACGAATTGCATTTAGCTAACTGAAGTAAAAGGATAAAAGTCTTCATGTCTATCAATTTTATAATTGAAAGGTGATTCCCTTGGCCATCTACACTGTCACAGTCTCCAATTAAAATTAAATGAAATACACTCAAACCGAAGAGTAAAAATTTGTAGGATTTTTAAACTGGAATAGAGTCCTGGAATGTAAATGATTGTGTAATAATAGAAATATGCCAGAATGAGTTAATTCCTGGTATAACAGCTCAATTATCTGAGAGCAAAGCATTTTTTAAAAAATATTTTATTTTTTATTGAGTTTACTTTCTTTCTACTTACTTCCATACAGAAAGTCTCCTGAGAAAGAAAGGGGGCAGCTTGACTTTCTTCCTAGTTATAAAATTCTCAATGAACTCTTATATTGGTAAAAGTAAGCCATCATTAAAGTACAGAGACTAGGGTCGTCTGAGTGGCTCAGTGGGTTAAAGCCTCTGCCTTCAGCTCAGGCCCGCATTGGGCTCTCTGCTCAGCGGAGAGCTTGTTTCTTCCTCTCTTTCTGCCTCCTTGTGATCTCTGTCTGTCAAATAAATAAATAAAATCTTAAAAAAAAAAAGTACAGAGACTATTCTGGAACTAGCTCTAAGTAGCAATTGCACAACATTGTGATGTACTAAATGTCACTGAATTGTTCATTATAAAATAATTATTTTATGAAAAGTTCACCTCAATTTGAAAGGTGCATAAAATAAATATATTTCCATTTAAAATAATGATGTAACTTTATAGACATATTACATATGGTTGAGTTAATATCTTTTGACTTTATTTATTTGTCAGAGAGAGGGAGAAAGCACAAGCAGGGGGAGTGGGAATGGGAGAAGCAGACTCCCCACTGAGCAAGGAGCCCAACACAGGGTTTGATCCCAGGATCCTGGGATCATGACCTGAGCCAAAGGCAGATGTTTAAATGTCTAAGCCACCCAGGTGCCTCAAGTTATATATCTTATATACATATATCTCTTATGCATAGAGATTTAGGTTGTTCTCCCAACTACCAAATGGCAATCCTCACACTCTTCAGTTTTCCTTGCTAACGAGCATTTTGTAAGGGTTCCACCTCTGAAGTTAAGATACTCCCCACCAGACTCCAGGGCAGCAAAATGGAGGGATATGATTGATATAATTCAGTTATGGACATTTCCCTTAGCAAATATTGGAAAAGCAAGTCTGTTTCCAGGCTGGATATTGTAATGTCTATTTGTGACAATGGGAACTGCTTTAATCATCCTGTAGTTGTGAGGGGGACAGCAAAACATGTTTAAGATAGCATGGTATTATAGACATCATTGTACCACTCACCAACCTTCAGACTACTTGCAAATGCCACATCCAGACCTATATTATGTGAACTAGGAAATTTTCATCTATGTCAAAGGTACTTTAAGTTGGATATTTTATTACTTGTAGCTGAAGACATCCCACTTGAAACAGTATGATCACAAAATTTCCCATTTTGTGGGGGAAAATATGGCATGCAAAACATATAATTAAAATATTACATAGTTTCATGTATATAATATATACAAATATGGACATATATTAAAAATTTCTTACAAGTTACACACAAATGGTCAATCATGCTTATCCTAGGAAATAAAAGAAAGTAGGAGGAAAGATCCTGTCTCCAAATAAAGTCTCATTCCGAGGTACTAGGAGTTAAAAATTCAACATATGTATTACAGTCCATAACTGTAAAGAAGAATTATCTTCTCACACAAGATTGTGCACCAGCATAAAAATTCCTATATCTAAATATCTGATATTTAATAAAGATAAATTTGAGAACCAAGAAAGCAGAAGGAAAGACATGACTCAGTGCTTTGAGCTAGGCACTACGAGGAGTCATTTTCCTCCATTTGTTGGTTAATAATCCTAATAAGCCTACTACTTTTAGTACAGATGATAAACTTAAGGTTTTAGGATTTAAAATAATTCTTCAAAATCACAAAGATTTGACTTGAGCAAATGTCTCTCACCACAGTCTGGAATGTCTTCATGTCTGTCTTCCCAATAAATGAATGCATGATCCGGTGTTTTTAAATTAGTTTCTTCAAATTAATAAATTAATCATTCAATATGAATATACATCAACCAATAATGTCTTAGAAGTCACAAGCAAAATATAGAATTAAAGCAGTTATTCATATAAAACATTTTTATAAACTATTTCTTTATACTCTTTTGTGCCTGTCCATAAGAAAGGTAGTTTTTGTATTTTTTTTTCCTTTTGTTAAGGCATTCTGCATCATCTTGAGGCTAAATGATCATTATTATCACCGTCTCATCATTAACATATTTAAATCATACATTATGGTTTGTGAAGTTACATAACCTATATTTCCTCATTTGAACCACCTAACAAACCCAATAGGAAACTGAAAGAGAAAGAATATGACTTGGGTAGAGCCACATAAAGGTTCCGAACCTAGGACTGACTACAAGCCTGATACATTTTAAGACAGAACGAAGTCTTATAGTTATTGGTTAGTTATTTACTAGTGTCTCTTACAGTCTATTCTAGACTCTTCTATTCTACATTTATATATATATATATATATATATATATATATATATATATGGGTACAGGGACTATATATATATGTGTGTGTGTGTCTGTGTGTGTGTATATATATGTATATATTCTTAATGGTCCTTTGGACGACAAGTTCTATAGTCTAAAGATTTGAGAAAACCACTCAAACCACTCAGAAAAAGCAGAATTTGCTTTTAAAAGATATGCATCACCTAATCTTCATTGTAATCACTTTTCCTCTTTAAGTACTAAGTGTATACAAATAGAGTCCTCATGAATATTAAAATAGTAGGGACATCGGCTATACCTAGACACAACTCAGTGAAGAAATTCTGGGATTTAAGTGGTTCTTCTGTAGAAATCTTGGGAGAAATGTATGTTCATTCTTAGCTACTTACAACTAGGCAATCAGCTACGTCCAATTTTTAATCATGGCATTGTCATCCATGATTTCACATTAGTGTCCCTTGTTACACCAAAAAAATTATGCTATATATAAAGGTGATGTAATACAGAATTTTACATTGGAAAAAGATGGTGGTTTGGGGAAATGATTAATTTCTCATTTTCTTTTTTGGAGTATATGTTCCATTTTTAGTTGATAATTCTAGTTACCCAAGGAGCAATTAAAAATACTGATCTGTTAGCACTAGTCTCAGTTTCTTCTGATTAAATAGATACGGATGTTTAGTGGTAATGGGAACTAGAATGAGTGTTCTTAAAATATTTTTCTGTGTCATCCTGACAATGAGGAAGGCTCAGAAGCACTTTTGTAGACATCTATATTCACTGTGGCAAATAATTTTTAGAATCATTGCAGAGATCATTTAGAATCAAAGAAATACTCTGTTCCTGTACACAAAATCACATTCGGTAAGACTAACATTTCTAGGTCTCTGCCAACCATAACATCATAAGAGAGGATTATACTTAAAACCAGCATCAGTTTGGATTTTCAAGGCACTTTTCAACTGTGCCATCCCTGACCACTTTCAACAATTATGAATTTAAGAAAGAAAGAAAATTTAAGAAAGTTAGATTTTTTTAGCATTTCACATTCATTTGCGACGTGGACAATTGTAATAATGATACTGATAAAAAACCTCTTTAAGATTTCTGTAGGCTATAGATGAATGGATAAAGAAGATGTGAGATTATATATATATATATATATATATATATATATGTATGTAATGGAATACTATGCAGCCATCAAAAGAAATAAAATCTTGCCATTTGGGACAAGATGGATGGAACCTTCCCCAATGTCCATAACCCAAGCACACTATCCCTTCCACCCCGATCCCCCAACAACCCTCAGTTTGTTTCCTGAGATTAAGAGTCTCTTATGGTTTGTTTCCCTCCTGATCCCATCTTCTTTCATTTTTTCCCTCCCTTTCCCCATGACCCCCCACCCTGCCTCTCAAATCCTCATATCAGAGAGAGCATATGATAATGCTCTTTCTGATTGACTTATTTTGCTTAGTATAATACTCTCTAGTTCCATCCATCTCGTCCCAAATGGAAAGATGCTGAGCTAGATAGATGGCTCAGGTGCATGTGCCCCTTTGGGCCCCATTAGGTTTTAAGAATCTTGAGAGTGGGTAACTTTTCCTTATTATCTTGGTGATCCTTGCTATCTAGCTCAGCATCTTATATAAAGTAGATTCTCAACAAATATTTACTAAATTGCACTGATGAAAAACTCAGGCTAAGAGTCCCATGGCTTGACCACCTCCCTTTTTTTTTTTTCATTTTATTTGAGAATATCAGCAGGATTTCTTTGCTTCTTTGCCTAGTAGAAGCAAGAGTATCTTTGAAATATTATCTACTACAACAATATCTAACTGAAATATTGAAACATTCTTTGTTCATTCATCTCCCTATGTCTGACCCTTCTGAATTATATAGAAATCTAAGAAAAAAAAAGTCTATGCAAAGTAAATATTCAGAAATTTCTTGAAGGACTGCTTCTACAAACTACTACAGCAACTTTGCAGGTGATATCCTTGATTGAAATTTTATGCTTATCATATTCAAAAAGTAATCCAAAATTACTAGTTGCTTGTACATTTATTCTTTACTTCTCATATTTTGAAATGTCCAGATTTATGACTTAGAAGGAATAAAATTCCTTTAAAATTCATTATTTTAAATTTTTTGTCATTTTTTTCTTTTATATTATATGTAGGTTTGTTACTCCTTTTTACCAAAACTTTTCTTTTTCTAAGTATTAAAAGAACTGTAATTTTAATTTTGAAGTTCTATAACATCAGGGGCATTCACAAATGTAGGATTTTGCATCCGACTTTTGTTTGTTAGATTTTATTCATTAAATATTTTCTTTTTACCTATATCTAAAACATAGGATCACACAAAAATTCAAGAGCTCCTTTTAACGAACCAAGCAGAATTACAAATAACCTGGAACATGGCAGCCATAAAGTCAAAAAGCAAAATTATAATAAATTTAGGTTACAGAGTTTTGACATGGGGCCTGCTCCACTGAATAGTTTAGGTACAGTCTGAAGATTCAAATGAATATTTCACTCACTATCACTATCAGATCAATACTCTATTGCAAGAAATACATTGTATCTGTAATGGACATGTCTAGTTCTGATTCCCAGTTTGCATGCAAATGATCAAACTGGCACATACAGGAGCTGTTACAGCAAATGACTTATTGGTCTTAAGGAGAGGATGCTGAACTAAAGAAAGAGAAAACTGCAACCGCATTCAGCAGCTCTTGCAGCAAGCAAAATAAGTCAATCAGAAAGAGCATTATCATATGCTCTCTCTGATATGAGGATTTGAGACGCAGGGCAGGGGGTCATGGGGAAAGGGAGGGAAAAAATGAAAGAAGATGGGATCAGGAGGGAAACAAACCATAAGAGACTCTTAATCTCAGGAAACAAACAGGATTGTTGGGGGATCGGGGTGGAAGGGATAGTGTGCTTGGGTTATGGACATTGGGGAAGGTTCCATCCATTTCATCCCAAATGGCAAGCCAGAAATAAAGAATGAGGAAGACATAGGATCCCGGGACCAAACACCAAACACAGCAGGGAGATAAAAGAGAATCACTAAGAACACCAAAGGAAAACCCAGATGACAACTTGGCTGCAGACTAGAATAGTGCTAGGCCAGATAACTAAAGAAGAATTTCTGAGATGTCATCAGGAAAAAGAAAAGTTGAGATTGATAGATTATTAGACAGGTTTAGCTTTGTGGGAAAGTAGCACAAAAGGAGTGCCAAGCAAAGGAAATAAAAATACAAATTTCTTCAGGACAGAAAATAAACCCATGGTATGCAGGTTGGCTCAGCAACAAAAACAACAAAGAAAGGTATATCTTTTTTGATGATGAGAACCTATCAATATGGAATTAACCTAAAGTGATTTATAGCTATATTTCAAGGATAGAAAGAGAGGATGTATGCTTGGCTGTGAAAAAAGACAAAAGATAGCTAAATTCTGAATTTTAATTTCTAAATAATAAGAGAAATGTCTAAAACTGAAAAAAATAAGAAATAGCATAGTAATTTTTAAGAATAATACTGTAAATAAAGGAGAAATAACTTTAAAAGTTGTAGATGGTTGTCAGTGAAAATGGGACTAGGAGGGAACTATAATTTTTAAGGCAATCTGAATAGGTTACAAATAAATAAATAAGACTTAAATATAAAAAAGCTTATCAAGGTAACCAGACACACCACACACACAATGATCTGTGAGGACAACAGCCCTCATAGAGTTTATGGTATATCCATTCTAATGCTATCAACATCCCCACTAAACCCACCAATGGCATCCTAAACAGGGTTACCTGTTTTGACCATCACCATCTGTGAATGTAGAGAATGTGTATAAAAGAAAGGATCAAAAATTAGGCATGATAAAAAAAATTAATCCTCCGAGTTATCACTTTCATATTTTGACACTGGAATGAAGGCAATTCACCATATCCTCCTCACAAGACAGACATCATTATCCCCATTTTCCAGATGGCTTACGTGAGACTGAAGAGATTAACTGATATGCCTAAAGCCACAGATTTGGGAAGGAAGTGGGTCAAGAAGTTCAACTGAGCTCTGGTACCAAGTCCCTGCTTTTGCCTTGAAACATACAGCTCTCTTCCCATGAGGCAGAAAGACCCTTTTATTGTCACTGGGGATTCTGATGCTGAGCTACTATACTAATACCAGGAATAAAATCTCACATGTTTATAGAGCTTTACAAAGCAACATTCTGTCTTCACCTTAGGAATGTGATAAGGAAGGTACTATTATCTATATGCTTCTAAATGAGGAAGCTGAGAGGCTTTATCCAAGTTCTTACTGCTGGTTAGAGATAGAGTCAAAACTGACCCAGATGTAATCCAACTCTAGAGCTGCTTGTGATGGGAAAAAAATCACATCCAATAAGAGAAAATGACCCATAAACCTTGAACCAAACCAAATATAACTTGCCTAGATGGAATAGTTTGGGATTATTATATTCGAAGAGTGCATTTGTCTCAAGTTAGGTATAAAGTATTACTATAAGGATTTTGTTTTTGCTTCCCTTACAATAAAAATCAAATTAAAATTTCACTAAAGTAAATTAAGTACTACTTATTTCTTAGTCACTTTCACATGCAATATCCCAGTTACTCCTTGGAATAATTCTATGGAATCAGCATTATCAAATGGAGACATGAAATATCTTCCCTTTATGACTAAGTGACTTTCCCTTTATGTTTCCAATGAACTCATGTCATTGGGGCTGCCATGGTTCATAATCTGAAGGTTCATTAATCTGTAATGTTATATGATTTACACACAGACTGCAAATGGAAAAAGGATAGTTATAGTATTTAGGAAGCTCAAGCAACTTAGATTAGTGGCCCACCAATTTAGTCTAGACTAAATAGACTACCCACCTCTCCACCAAGACATGTGATATATTGTCAATTACTTGAAGTTTCTAGTGTATCCCTTATGAAATTTATAATAGAACATATATGATATGCCAGGTACAATTCCAAGAAATTTATGCCTATGAATATACTTAGTCGTTATAACAATCTTATGATATACTGTTTTATACACAAAGAAACTGAGTCACAATCACAGAAAAATTTGGTAATTTGCTCAGGTACTCACATCTAGTAATGGGAGAACCAGAATTCAGATCCAGGCTTCATTAACAAAATCTTTAATCACTACCTTGTACTAATTTTCTACACAGAGGGTGTGATCAGCACATGTCAACAAAACAGTCTCCCGTTTTTCTATTTTCTATTTCTTTTTTACTTCCATGGTATAGCCAAGGGAATAATCTTTTTAAAACACAGATCTGAACATACGTCATAAAAACGTAATTTAATGACTCCTCACTAACTCACTCTTGTAAAAAAAATTCTTTTACAACCTATCCCAATTTCCCTCTGCCTGCTCCAACCCTTGGTGATGTGCTAATCACTGCTCCAGGATGACAGGAGGGCAAAAGATAATCATGTGCCTAGTGGATTGAGGAACTATTTGTTCCAATACTGGGCTCGGACTTATATATCTGAACAGAGCTCTAAAATTTCACTTTGATTGTATCTCAAGGAAAAACATAGCCCTCTTACTTGCTCTACCAGGGCAAAGGTTTACTTTTTCTATATAATGTAATTCAGGATCCTAATGATTTTTAAATAAATTCAATTTTCAAAATTAACCAGACCCATACAACCAGTTGCAGTTAAGTTTTCCTGTTGCAGATTCTCATAAAGGGTGTGTGCTTTTCTCTCTGTGTGTGTGTGTGTGTGTGTGTTTGAGAGAGAGAGAGTCCAATGACTATGGAATAGTGATTGCATTGCCAGTACACTGCTAAAGCTTTACTTACTTTGTGTTTTCACTGCAACTCAATGAAGTAGGTATTATTATTATTCCTATTTTGAGAGTAAAAGAAAGTAAAGTTCTGAGTATCTGAGATAACAGAGAAGTTATCTGCTCAATAAGACATATAAATCAGAGAACAAATTGATGGTTTCCAGAGGGAATGGGTGTGGGGAAATGGGCAAAATAGGTGAAAGGGAGTAGAAGATATAGGATTCCAGTTATGGAATAAGTCACAGGAATATAAAGTCACAGGTACAGCAGAGGAAATATAATCAATGATATGGTAATAGCATTGTATGGTGACAGATGGTAGTTACACTTGTGGTATCCATAGCATAATGGATAAAGAAGTTGAATCACTATGTTGTACACCTGAAACTAAGGTAACATTGTGTCATTGTGTGTCAACTATACTCAAATAAAAAAATAATTTAAAAAGACATGTCAAAGGCTTTAAAAAACCTTGATAATCTTAATATTTAAATCACACACAGGTTACTTAGTGCTGACTGGAAAGTGTCAGTGATATGTTAGCAACTAATAGTCTCTCTGAGATTTTCATTCATCCTAGAGCAAACACCTCTATCACAAAACTTAAATTTAATAGTGTAATTCTAAGGCAGCAATACAACATCCAAACCGAAAGAATCTGAAGATACTGAGGTAAACATTCATATTTTAGGCAAGCTGGAGATCTGCCATTAATAATTGACAGAGCAAGTAATTTTAATGTTCAAAAATTTAATTTAGAGTACATTTACACTTTCAGATTTGCCTACTCTGTCATATATTTCCTTAGTCTTTTAAAACTATTTCTTTTTATGAGATAGACATGGGGTTTTTCAAAATGGGTAAGTGATAGAAATTAAAAAGAAGTTATGGTGCACCTGGGTGGTTCAGTGGGTTAAAGCCTCTGCTTTGGGCTCAGGTCATGAGCTCAGGGTCTTGGGATCGAACTCCGCATCAAGCTCTCTGCTCAGCGGGGAGCCTGCATCCCCCCTCTCTCTGCCTGCTGCCCTGCCTACTTGTGATCTCTCTCTCTCTCTGTCAAATAAATAAACAAAATCTTCATTAAAAAAAAAGTTAACACTGACACCACAGAAATACAAAGAATCATAAGATACTACTATGGACAATTATATACCAACAAATTGGAAAACATAGAAGAAAAGGATAAATTGCTAGAAATATAATCTTCTAAGAGTGAATCATGAAGAAACAGAATATCTGATTATACTGATTATAAGTAATAAAGTTGAATCAGTAATTTTAAAACTCTTCTAAAAATAAAAGTTAGAGCCAGACAGTGTCATACTTGGTAAATTCTACCAAACTTTTAAAAAAGAGTTGGTACCTAGTTTTCTCAAATTATTTCAAAAAATTAAGAAGGAACACTTTCAAAATGCCTTTATAACACCAGCATTACCTTGATACCAAAACCAAATAAAAATACCCCAAGAAAAGAAAACTATAGGCAATATCCCTGATGAACACAGAAGCAAAAAAAACCTCAACAAAATATTAACAAGCTGAATTTAAAAATACTGTAAAAGGATCATACATCATGATCAAGTGGAATTTATTCCAGGCATGCAAGGATGGGTCAACATCTACAAATCAATCGATGTGATACACATTAACAAAATAAAGGAAAACATTCATATAATCATCTCAATAAATGCAGAAAAAGCATTTGACAAAATCCAACATCAATTTATGCTAAAAACTGTCAACAAAGCAGGAATGGGGGAAAGTACCTCAACATTCTAAAGACCATATATGGCAAACCCGTAGCTAACATTATCTCAATAGTAAAGAGCTAAAAGCCTTTCCTCTAAGATCAGGGAAAAAGACAAAGATGTTCATTTTTGCCACTTTTATTCAACATGATTTTGGAAGTCCTAGCCACAGAAATTAGGCCAGAAAAAGAAATAAAAGATATCAAAACTGGAAGGAAGAGTTTAAATTTTCACTATTTGCAGATGACATGTTGCCATATATAGAAAACCCTAAAGACTCTATCAAAGGCAACTAGAACTAATAAATGAATTCAGTAAAGTTGAGGGATAGAAAATTAACAACAGAGGTTAGCTGCATTTTCTACACTAATTATAAGCTACCAGAAGGAGAAATTAAGAAAATAATCCCATTTACAATTGCATCAAAAAGTAAAAAATACTTAGGTATAAATTTAACCAAGGAGTGAAAGGCCTGTACTCTGAAAATTAAAAGACACTAATGAAAGACATTGAAAATGACACAAATAAATGGAAATATACACTGTGCTCATGGACTAGAAGAATTTATATTGTCAAAATAGTCATAGTATTTAAAGCAATCTGCAGATTCAATTATATCCCCACCAGAACACCAATGGCATTTTTCACAAAAGTAGAACAAATAATCCTAAAATTCATATGGAACAAAAGCCCCCAAATTGCCAGAGAATTAAAAAAAAAAAAAAAAAAAACAAAGCCACAAGTATCACACTCCCTGATTTCAAACTATACAAGACTAGAGTAATCAAAACATTATGGCACTGTCATGAAATCAGACACAGAGATCAATGGAACAGGACAGGCAGCCCAGAAATAAACCCACCCATACATGGTTAATTAATCTGTGACAAAGGAGACAAGAATAGACAATGGGGAAAAAAAAGTCTCTTCAATAAGTGGTATTGAGAAAACTGGAAAGCCACATGCAAAAGAATGAAACTGGACCACTGTCTTACATCATATACAAAAATAAACTCAAAATGTGTTAAAGACTTAAATGTAAAACCTGAAACCATTAAACTCCTAAAAGAAAATATAGGCAGCATGTTCTCTGACATCAGTCTTAGCAATATCCTTTAGACCAGTCTTCTCAGGCAAGAGCAACAAAAACTAAAATAAACTAATAGGATCATGTCAAACTAAAAGCTTTTGAATAGCAAAGGAACCCATCAACAAATTAAAAGGCAACCTACTGAATGGAAGAAGATATTTGCATATCTTACATCCAAAAAGGTGCTAATATCAAAAACATGTGAAGAACCCATGTAACTTAATATCAAATCAACAACCTAATTAAAAAGTGGGCAAAGGACATTTATCCAAAGACATTTCTCCAAAGAAGTCAATAGACATATGAAGATACTCAACATCACCAATCATCAGGAAATGCAATCAATACCACAATGAGATTTTACCACACATATATCTGTAAGACTGGCTATTAATCAAAAAGACAAAAAAAAAAAAAAAAAAAAATAGCAAGCGTTGGCCAGGATATGGAGAAAAGGGAACATTCATACCCTGCTGGTGAGAATGTAAATTGGCACAGCCACTATGAAAAACAGTATGGAGATTCCTCAAAAAATTAAAAATAGAAATACCACATGAACGAGCACTCCACTTCCTGGTATTTATCCAAAGAAAACAAAGACACAAATTCGAAGAGATATATGCACCCCTATGTTCATTAGCAGCATTCTTTACAACGGCAAAGATATGGAAGCAACCTGAATGTCCATCACCAACCTGTGTGGTGTCCTAAAACAACTTAAGTGTCTTCATGTGAAAACACACACACACACACACACACACACACACACACACACACACAGGAATACTACTCAGCCATAAAAAAAGATGAAATCTTGCCATCTGTGACAACATGGATAGACCTAGGGGATACTATGCCAAGTGATATAAGTCAGACTAAGAAAGACAAATATCATAGGATTTCACTTATATGTGGGAATATAAAAACAAATGAACAAACAAAACAGAACAGAAAAAAACTCTTACATATGCAAAAAAAACTTTTGGTTACCAGATGGGGAGTGATTGGGGGTAGATGAAAGAGGTGAAGGGTATTAAGAGATATAAACTTCCAGCTATAAAATAAATAAGTCATGGGGATATAATGTACAACACAGGGAATATAGTCAATAATATTATAATAACCTTTTATGGTGACAGATGGTAACTAGACATCATGGGAATCATTTTGTAAAGTATAAAAATATTGAATCACTGTAATATACATCTGAAAATAGGATACAGTATGTCATTTACAGTTCAATAAAAAAGAAAACGTGTAAGAGAAAGCACTCTCCTATCTGTTATTTAAACCAGTATGTTCTAAAGCACCTCTCATTCTCTTTGATGCTATGCTGCAGCATGTCTCATAGAACAATCTTTTTAAAACCTTTCCTTTTCTTTGGTCAGAGATTAGAGAATTTGATGTCATATATAGACAATAAAATCCTTTTTATCTCAGTGGTATTTCATTATACTTTGTGACTTAGAAACAAAACGGGCTTAAAGTCAAGCCAAGACACATCTTTAAGATTGCTATGATAATGTTAATATGCCCTTTAAAATTGAGGCTGGCTGGGAAATTGAAAGGGTGACAAGTGGAACCAACTTGCATCAAACTGGCATGACACCACAGACATTGGCATGGCCTAAGTGACAGCTGCAGCATCTGGAGAGAGCTTGATAAGAAAATCCCGTTATAATACTGAGCTGCTTTTCCTTAAATTACATCTTATATGATTTCATAGGTGCCATATTTTATTTTAGAACAAAATTTATTTCTTTTGAAACTGAAATACTCTTGTCCTTAAGCAAATGTGAAGGAAGTGGCATTTGGCTGTCCTTCGGCAGAAGGAAAACCCATGTATACTTAATTGGACCATTTACCTGAGGGATTTTCATTATGAGAATGGAGTATGAGACCATAACTTCGGGTAGCAACCCAAGTGCTGTCAGAGCTCTCAGTGCAAAGAGTTCAACAAAAGAGCTGCTGTCTCTGACAGTTGTTACAACATACTGAGTGGTCCTGGGCAGCCAGTTGAGAAAGTAGAACCAAGACTCAGTTTCACTCCCAAATGAACATCCTGAAACTCAATGGGCAAACCAGAAGCTCTGGCATTATGGAGTATGATAAGGAGGCCCCCACAGGCCCACAAGCCCTGCTTCATTGCAGAGGAACATACTCTATGCAAAGACCACTCTTTCATTATCTCAGCTGACAGCTTCAGGCTGTGGGTCTACACTGAAGAAGATGGCTCCTTTTTAGCAAATGCCTCTCCTCCTGGGGACCCAAAAGACAAATGGTCTCCCTTCTCTTTTTCATTTTTTCTTCAAGTGTGCTTATTAAACAACCACAGGCACTGTGACTCTATGATTTGGACTTCTGTAATAGAAAATTTATACTAAAATGACTAAAATGACTGTCCCTCAGCTCACAGACCACTAAAATAAACATCTATATAAACAGACAGCTGCAATATGGTATGATCAGAGCATCAATGGAAGAATGTACCAAGAATTACCACCATCGTGGCCCTCATTGTTTTCCCACCATGTGGAAAATGCACACTCTCAGTTTTGAATATTTCTCATTTTTTTCCCTAGTTTCAGGGGAGACTCTTCTTTAGAAATGCGTGAGCAGCTGACCCACAACCCTTTTAAATTTTGACTTATCTTTTATAAACACTATTACTTGATCTGTCACTTTTATAAAACAATCCAAACTCAAGAATTAAAAGATGTATAATCTAAAAAAGGAAATGAGAAAGAATTGAAAAAAATTTCTAGTAAGTGATGTGACATATTTTACTTTTCTTAAGAATCACAAAGCTAGGGGCACCTGGGGGGCTCAGTGGGTTAAAGCCTATGCCTTTGACTCAGGTCATGATCCCGGGGTCCTGGGATTGAGCCCCACATCGGGCTCTCTGCTCAGCAGGGAGTCTGCTTCCCCCTCTCTCTGTCTCTGCCTGCCTCTCTGCCTACTTGTGATCTCTGTCTGTCAAATAAATAAATAAAATCTTAAAAAAAAATCACAAAGCTAAGTTGTAAATGAGAAGGTGTAGTATTTGGAATATGTAAATTTATTATGTTAGCTTTCTTTTTTTAAGATTTTATTTTATTTTTTTGACAGACAGATCACAAGTAGGCAGAGAGGCAGACAGAAAAGAGAGGGGAAAGCAGGCTCCCCACCAAGCAGGGAGCCCCATTCGGGGCTCGATCCCAGGACCCTGGGATCATGACCTGAGCCAAGACAGAGGCTTTAACCCACTGAGCCACCCAGGTGCTGCTTATGTTAGCTTTCTTAAATCTTTTTGGAATTAAGGTGGAGTATACAGAAATATAAATGACTACAGGTTTAAGATACGATCTTTGCACTCACAGAAAGATAATAAACAGATTAAAGAATGAAATCAAACAGAAAGCTAAAAATAAATCTGATCAAAGGCAACAACAAACTATCAGACACTGGTAGCAGTTCATCCCAAAATGAGAATGGACAATCTCTAATATATATAATAATATTTATATCATTGGCATATTATTTTTCAGAGAACCCTAAGTGGAAACAGTTGGCGCCATGTTGGTGATTTATCATAAAGTCTCAATAAGGATCCCAGAAAATGCTAGCCTCGGATGTGAGGGCTACTTTCTCTGCCCATTCTCTACTCCCCTATCTTGCAAACCCAATGCCAAGGTTTATACATTTCTGTTCCTTGTGCTGTATGTCCCCCATTTCAAGAAAGTTTAATGATGATTGATCAATTAGCTAGTTGGTCTGAAAATACAATACAGGAATTAGAATATAGTCAGGAGGTAAAATGGCTCCACAAGCTGCTGTCTCCCTCACCACCTAAAAGAGGCCCTTCTGTATTTTAGTTATTATATTCACAGAAGGAAAAGGGGCATTTTCTAGATACTTTGCTCAAAGGCCTCATATTTAAACCTATTTCACTGACTACTGACTAGCAATATTCCCCTACAAAGTATTCATCACCCTACCACAGGAATTTATTCATGTTAGTACGTCTTGAGTGTATTGCAATTAGACATTTTTCTTTTTACTAGCACTTTGTGTTTCTACCTTGTGGTTTTGAAAAAAGAGAGAGCCAGATATAAAGAGAGAAATAGAAAGGCTTTTTGTCACCCCAATTCTCATAAATTCCTGACTGTAAATCTGGCTTCTGACTTTAATTAAGATGCCTTTAGTTCTCACATTTTGTCAGTTAGCATGGACATCCTAGTTCCCTGCCGCTGGGGGGTCATAATGTGTCCCAGAGCTTACATTAAAATGCACAATGAGAAAATGAAATTCCTGGCACCTGAAGTTTCCCCTTGTTCTCCCTATTCTCATCGTTTTCCTTTGTTATTTTTATTTTATTTTTATTATAGAATCATCTTGTTACACCACCAATGGGACCACTACATTGTGGCAACAAAGGAAGTATCTGTCAGATAATGCACACTGGCTAAGAATGAACAAAACATCAGCTGAGTTGGGGTTATTATCCAGATCCTTACCATGACCTAGTCTTATCCATTCCCTTGTCCTGAG
>ML108125.1:18703-30437 GCA_003697995.1 Taxidea taxus jeffersonii | reverse complement strand
TAATCATCTTTGCTACCTTAGCATCTGACACAATGGCGGGCACAGATTTTTTTTTTAAATCAAATATTAAATTGATTAAATGAGTGAATGAAGAGCTGTTCAATTGATTTCAGCCTGCCCTGCAGGGGTGGGGAGCTGCTGGTGGCAAGAGGATAGTCTGAATGGGAAGTGTGAGCGGGAGTGTGTTTGAAGAGAATGATCATTTTCCTACACCAAGTGCAGGACGCCACTGTCTCCGTCCATGCCAAGCAGAGACCTTGCTTCTTAACGCAGATCAGTAAGTGTGAAGATCCGCTGTGTAGACCGATGTGCGATGATGTGGATGACCGTGTGGACGGGCTAACGGCAGCTTCTGCCACACTGGTGTCATTTGAAACCCTTTAAACTATTAGCTCTGGTTGGAGGGAAGCCGATAATCAGCCTCCCACAGGATTGGACCTATTTCTTTTCCTTAAAAACAACCCTCCAAGCCTTGGAGTCCCCGCCCGTGTGCACACTATGCTGTTAAGCCTGCTTACTGGTACCCCGGCATTTGCATTCCTAGAAGCCCCTCTCGGGGCTGGGCATGCTTGGGTGGGTTTTGAGTGGTGAGAAGTGCTGTTCTCAGAGGCTGCATTCCACACGGGGCCTAACAAACAGATAGAATGCGTCTGCAATTAATGGCATCTCTTTGTGCGCAAAGAATTCAGGAGCTGAGGGCTGGTTGTTTATTCTCTCGCCCTACCCAGATGTGTGCACCACCATCCTATCCTGTTTTAACCAAACCTTGGCTTAGAAAGCCCCCTTTTCTGTCCCACGGAAGGGACGAGTGGGCTAATATGAAAAAGACGAAAGTCTTAAAAAAGGTTTCCGATAAAGAGCAGGTTACGAAGGGACTTGGGCAGTGTGAACCACAGAAATTCAGGCGACGGGATTCTGAATTTGCAGAACGCGGATCAGTGAAGTCGTTTTGTGCCTTGCTTCTCTGTTTCCTGTAATTCAGTTTAGATTTGCAGAGTGCTGAGTAGGGCTGGGGGCTCCTTTGTTGTGGCCCCTCCACAGGTGCCCCCCAACTTGCGGCAGGGCGGGGAGGGGTGTGGTGGGGCATACCCTGGACTTGGGATTTGGCGTGGGAAGACTGGACATGAACCCTGGCTCTAAGGCTTTTCCTGGCCCAGTGGTCCTCACTCACCAAACATTTATTGAGTACCTGGCACTAGGCTGACGCTGGAAAGGCAAAGAGGAATCAGACACAATTTCTTCCCTCTCCTGCTCCTCCCCCCTTTTGTTTGACACTAAGGAGTATTTTTTGTTATTATTTATTTATTTATTTTTAGAGAGAGAGAGAACAGGTGGGGAGGGTGAGAGAGAGAGAGAGAGAGAGAATCTAAAGCAGGCTCCACACTCTGCCTGGAGCCCAATGCGGGGCTCAATGTCATGACCCTGAGATCATGACCTGAGCTGAAACCAAGATTCGAATGCTTAACTGACTCAGCCATCCAGACGCCCCGAGAAGTATTTCTTTTTTTTTTTGAAGATTTTATTTATTTATTTGACAGACAGAGATCACAAGTAGGCAGAGAGGCAGGCAGAGAGAGAGGGGGAAACAGGCTCCCCGCCGAGCAGAGAGCCTGATGCGGGGCTCCATCCCAGAACCCGGGGACCACGACCCGAGCCGAAGGCAGAGGCTCAACCCACTGAGCCACCCAGGCACTCCCCAAGAAGTATTGTTAACTAGGAAATATGTCAGGCAATCAGAAATGTATAAAGTAATAAGAATAATAAAATGAAGAGCTATGATAAGAACCACTTGGTTTAAGAAAACTAGAAAAACATATGAAATCTCTCTTGCCTATCTCAGTCCCCTCTCTCCCACTAAAATGGTATCTTTGTTCTGCATTTGGTACTTATCATCTCCCCCCGTATGTCTGCTATCTGTACTCCCTAGGGATGTATGTGTAAATAATATGTAGTGGTTAAGTAGTTTTGTTTGATAAGTTTATTTATTTATTTATTTTTTAGTAATCTCTACACCCAGTGTGGGGCTCAAACTCACAACCTTGAAATCAAGAGTTGTATGCTCTACAGACTGAGCCAGCCAGGAGCCCCTGGAGTCGCAGGCACTTTTAAAATTCCTATGGGGGCACCTACCTGGTTCAGTTGGTGGAGTGTATGACTCTTGATCTTGGGGTCATGAATTTGAACCTCCCCCATGTTGGGCATAAAGATTACCTAAAAACATTTATTTATTCTTTTAAAAAGATTTTATTTGTTTATTTGCAAGAGAGAGAGAGAGAGAGAGAATGAGAGAGAGAGCATGAGCAATCGGGGGAAGGGGCAGAGGGAGAGGGAGAGGCAGAGCCGTCACTGAGCAGGGATCCCAGCTCAGGCCTCGATGCCAGGACCTTAGATCACGACCTGAGCTGAAGACAGATGCTTAACCGACTGAGGCACCTGGACACCCCCTTAAAAACATTTAAAAAATAAATAAATAAAATTCCCATGAATCATACAGCCCAAATACTTTAATCACTTGCACTTTAGTCAAAAACACTTTAAGATTTATGTGATACAAGTCGCTCAATTCATTTGTCTTTTTTTTACACTAGTGTAAAAAAAAGACATACTTCCATACTTTTATGGAAGTAAAACATTTAATACAGACAAGTGCATAAATCCTAAGTACAAATTTGATACATCGGTGTAATCATACCCAATAAAGAAACAGAACACTCTCAGCTTTCAGAACTCCCTAAGCCTCATTTTTAATCACCAAGAGTACCCTGTATCCTGACTTCTAACAGATTAGTTGGTTGTTTGGCACTTTATATGAAAAGAAACATGCTATCTATACCTCTCTTTTGCTTGGTTTCTTTCCCCCAGCATTATGTCTCTGAGACGTATCTGTGTTGTTATAAGTAGGAGTAGCTTATTATTTTTCACTGCTATATAGTATTCCCTCACATGAGTGTATTAATGTGCCTTAATTCATTCTGCTGCTGCTACTGGACCTTTGGGTTGTTTCCAGTTTGGGGTTCTTATCATTAGTGCGCTATGAAGATTATTTCGTGTGTCTTTCTGTGTGCACATGCATACATTCCTCTTGGCTATGTATCTGGGAGTGAAACTGCCAGGTGGTACAGAATGCATTTATTCAGCTGGAACGGGAACTGCTAAATTTCTCTACCAGTTGACTGTGAGAATTCCTTTGCTCCACATCCATGGTGGGGATGGCCTTATTTATTTATTTATAAAAGATTTATTTATTATTTGACAGGGAGAGAGAGAGTGCAGTGGGGGGCAGAGGGAGGAAGAGAGAGAATTGCAAGCGGACTCCCTGCCGAGCACAGAGCCTGATGTGGGGCTGGATCCCATGACCCTGAGATCATGACAGGAGCTGAAATCAAGAGCCAGATGCTCCAGGCACCTGGGTGGCTCAGGTTAAGCCTCTGCCTTTGGCTCAGGTCATGATCCCAGGATCTTGGGATCGAGCCCCACATTGGGCTCTTTGCTCAGCGGGGAACCTGCTTCCCCCTTTCTCTCTGCCTGCCTCTCTGCCTACTTGTGATATCTCTCTCTCTCTCTCTGTTAAATAAATAAATAAAACCTTTAAAGAAAAAAAAAAAAAGAGCCAGATGCTCAACCGACTGAGCCACCCTGGCGCCCCAGGGCTTCTCTTTTTAAAGTTAAACTCTCCTAGGCACTTTATAGGGCCTCTTTTTATTTTCCCATCACATCCAACCCATGAGGAGGGTAAGGCCGTTAACTCTGTTTTACAGATCAGAAAACTGATCTTGAAGATGTTAAGAAACTTCCTCTAGGCTGCCCAGTGAGGGCTAGAGCAGGGCCCCAGGCTTCGCTGTCTCCAGCCGCTGTGGTCTGGAGCCCTGTGTGGTAGAGGTGGGGGACCCACAAAAACACATCCCTGGGAGGCGGTGAGACACATGCTGGAAGTACATTGTGCGAGGTACCGCGGTGACCCCAAAGCTAAAGGAGGTCGGTCCCACTGGGTGAGTCAGAAGGAGCCACAGCAGAGCCCGGCATCGAACTGGATCCTTGGACAAGTCAGCGCAGCCGCACAGCGCCCACCTCCAGGGGTCCTAGTGAGATTTACGTGCTGGCATCAGGGAAAGCTCCGGGGACCTTGCACAAAGCTGGTGTTCCGTGGCGGGTTGTTGAAGAAATCAGTGAACATGGAGGACTGGAAGAGTTTCACAAGGTTATGGTCCTTCCTGGAACCAGGGAGATGGACAGAATGACCGCTGTAGGCCCCTTTCATCCTGAGTCTGGGAAGGCCAGGAGAGAGCTGGAGTAAATGGCCCCTCCACCCTCCCAGGCGGGAAAAACTCCCCCAACCCCACCTCCCCAGCCCTGCCCACTCTACTGTAGAGAGCAACTCTTTCTTCCTTCCCTCTCCCCCAGCCTTCCTTCCTCCCTCCCTTCCTTCATCCTTCTTTCCTTCTTCCCTCCCTCCCTCTCTTCCTTGTTTTATTTATTTATTTATTTATTTGGCAGACAGAGATCACAAGTAGGCAGAGAGGCAGGCAGAGAGAGAGAGAGGAGGAAGCAGGCTCCCTGCCCAGCAGAGAGCCCGATGTGGGGCTCGATCCCAAGACCCTGGGATCATGACCTGAGCCGAAGGCAGAGGCTTAACCCACTGAGCCACCCAGGCGCCCCCCTTCCTTGTTTTTCTTAAATTTATTTTAGTAATCTCTATGCCCCCTGTGGGGCTCCAACTCAAAGACCTGAGATCAAGTGAGCTAGCCAGGCAGTGGGAGAGCAACTCCTTTCTACCAGGAAGAAAAAACACCACAGGGCCTCTCCCTGCCCTCCTCGGCACCCTGATACCCCCTCCCCAGCTCCATCCGGATTCCCAGACCAGCAGAAGGAACTGGAGTCTGGGAGCAACAACTTCTTGCGAAAGGCCCTGGCTGGCCGGGAAGGGTTGAGGAGGGGTGTGTTTGTTTTGAAAGCCTGGTGCCGCTTCAAGTCAGGGGAGGAGGAGGGGGAGAGGAGGGAAAAGAGAAGAAGGAGGGAGTGAACGGGGGAGGGGTAGGAAGAAGAAAAGATGGGGTAGAGAAAAGAGAGGATTAATTTGCCACTCGGACTCTAGGGACCAGGACGGATGCCTCTTCCTGCTTATCCCCTCCCTTCCTCCACCAGGCGTCAACTAGGGAGTTGTTTTGGGGCATCCACGGTGGGGGAAGGGGTGCGGGGAAGCTGAGGGCTTGGGAGTGTGAATTTAGACCCCGGCAAGGATGAGCGAGGCTGCTTACAGACCCCGTGCGCCGAGATCTGGAAGACACCCGGGTGGGCTCACCGTCTCCAGGTCCCCGCCGTGCCTCCGCCAGGGTCGGCCAGAGCTGGCTCAACAGCGGCACCTGCTGGCCGGGGCCCTCCCTGCGGGGCGGGGCTCCCCCTCCGCCCAGGGAGCCCCGCGGGTGAGTCACTCGGGCTCAGGTCCTCGGCGGCGTCAGCTGTCAGGTCAGAAAATGTCGGGGGCCAGGAATGTCCCCAAGCGGCGGCCTCGGCCCTTCCAGTCACCACCTGTGCCCCTGATTCTGCCCGATAGACTCAGCACCCCGACCGAGGAGGGCCTGCCACGGGGCCGACCCAGGGACAGTGCTGGGGAAGAGCGGGATAAAAGTCCCTAACTTCAGAGCCTCGGGCTTGGGTAGAAGGGGTTTGTTTGTTTGTTTGTTTAACTGTTTTTTTTTTAACTTCTTATCTGGAAAAATTTCAAGCTTACAGGAGAGTTGCAAGAACTATACAAAGATCCTCCACATACCACTTAGCCAGTCGCTAAAATACACCGTATACCAATATGCCCGTGTACCATCACCAGTTGTTAAAATTTTGTCCTATTTGCTTCCGCTCTCACCGTGTGTGTGTGTGTGTGTGTGTGTGTGTGTGTGTGTGTGTGTGTTTCCCTCCCAAACTGAGAGTGGCCACTATTACACTCTTCTGCTCATAAATTCTTCAGGGGCTATTTCCTAAGAACGAGGGCATTCCCTTGCATAACCCCAGGAGACTTTCCAACTTTGGGAAATTTAACCTTGACCCAATACTTGTAACTAATCGACCGTGCATATTCCAATGTTACCAATTGATGGAGTAAAGGTCCCTTAGAGCATTTCCCGAAGGATCCAGACTAGGTTCACACATTGCATTTCCTGAAGCCTCTTCAGTTGGGAGAAATGCCTTATTTTTTTCCATCTTTCACAATTTTTCAGAGTAGAGCTCCCCCCGCCCCTCCCCCACTTTCTTTTAATTGAGTGCTTCTCAGTTTGGGTTTGTGTGGTCAGGACCCACACTCTTGTTGGAAATACTACGTAAGCAATATTATGTTCTTGGGGATGGGGGTCTCCACCTTAAGGGGTTTTTGGAATCGCTGAATCCTGAATTTCTAAGGACTAACCTCCAGAGTTATCTGTAAAAACTCCAATCAGATTTTCAACACAGGTTAAGAATGACACTATTAATTATATGTCTGTTTTCTCTGTTGATGATAGGCTTAAGCTCAGGCTCTCCCCCTCTTTTTCTCCCCTTTTCTCCCTTCTGCCTCCAAACTGCCTTTGAAATTCAGCAGGTCCCATTAAAGCATTATTCTTTTTGAAGGCCATGAGGTAAACCCTACTTGTCCAGAGTCTTTTTTTTTTAAGATATTTTATTTATTTATTTGACACAGAGAGAGACACACACAGGGAGAGAGGGAACACAAGCAGGGGGAGTGGGAGAGGGAGAGAAGCAGGCCTCCTGCTGAGCAGGGAGCCCAATGCTTGGCTGGATTCCAAGACCCTGGGATCATGACCTGACCGGAAGGAAGGCGCTTAACCGGCTGAGCCACCCAGGCGCCCCTGTCCAATGTCTTCATAGTCCTTACCCTCTTGACTGCCTCACAGAGCCTGGGACTCACTCTTCTTCCTCCCTGAAACTTTCCTGAGCTGAACTTCTGTAGCCTCCACCCATCTTCCCTCACCAGCAAATGACAGAATGCTAGCTCGAGGCTGCTGGGAGCTCTGGGAGTCGGTCCTGCAGGAGGTGGTTTATCTGGGGAAATCTGCAGGTCCTGGTTTTTCCTGTGGCCTCCTGAAACCTCAGTGGAGGCATCCTCCCAGTTTTAATCCACAGGTGGGTCCTGGAGCTACCTCCGTGGGAAAGCACAGCCTTCTTCTTTTTCCTTTTTTTTTAAAGTAGACGCCACACCCAGCGTGGAGGTTTTTGAACTCACGACCCTGAGATCAAGACCTGAGCTGAAATCGAGAGTCAGATGCCTAACCCACTAAACAACTCAGGTGCCCCAGAGCTCAGGCTTCTAGTGGCTTCCACATCCCTTTCTTCTTCACCCACTTAGTAGTGCAGCCCTGAATCTCCACTCTCCTGTCTGGACTGGCCCTGTGGATGCCTTTCAGCTTCTAAGAATCCCACATGGAACTGTTCACTTCTCTTCCAATCCGTAATGTCGTTCTTGTGCCTGTTGTGACTCACTCGCTCTCTGTCACCTGTGCTTGCTTCAAGCACGAGCTATTTTTCACTCTTACATCAAAGCCATTATCTTTCCTCTAAGAGATATCTCCCTTCCCTCCCCTCTGCTTCTCCTCTGGTTTCTTGTTTTGTTTTTAAGTCTGTAACTGGTCTTCAGTTTTACCGTCTCTTTCTGATGTGCCCAGCTGGCCCCGTCCCTCTGGCTACACCTGATCCCACCAAAGACCAGGCTTGAGTCTCATCGTGTTAGCATGGCTCCCACACCTTGAGAGGCTTGGCAGTGGATCCTTCTAGACTCCCATCCTCCCCCTTCTGGGTCACGCCCTGCATTCCAGTCATACCCAGTCTGTTGTGTTTCTCCCAACCAACCTATCATTGCCACTGGACTTTTGCACAGGGTTTTCTCTATTTGAATGGCCATTCACCACCCTTTTCTCCTCCCCACCCCCAACTAATTTGGTCAAATGCTCTACTGTCACTCTCTCTGTGAAGACTTCCTGACTTCCTGACATCCTCTGGTAGTTGTACACTGATATCTGAGAAAGAGGGGTCCAGCTCTGGCCTCCTCCAGCTCTATGCCTCCGCAGAAGGGGAGGAGCCCACTGGAAGCACTGCCCAATGGCATTTTCTGTGATGATGCAATTGTTCTCTCTCTGCACTGTGCAGTATGGTAGTCACTAGCCACATGTGGCTATGAGCACTTGGAATGTGACTCACTGTGACTTAGGAACTGACCTTTAATTTATTTTTATTTTTTTAAAGATTTATTTATTTGTCAGAGAAAGAGAGAGGGGGAGCACAAGCAGGGGGAGCAGTAGGCAGAGGGAGAATCAGGTTCCCTGCTGAACAGGAAGCCTGACGTGGGACTTGATCCCTGGACCCTGGGATTATGACCTGAGCTGAAGGCAGACACCCAACTGACTGAGCCACCCAGAGGGCCTGGAACTGACTTTTTATTTATTTTATTTTATTTTTTTAAAAGATTTTATTTATTTGAGAGAGAGAGACAGAGAGATGACAAGTAGGCAGCGAGGCAGGCAGAAGGAGAGGGGGAAGCAGGCTACCTGCTGAGCAGAGAGGCCGATGTGGAGCTCGATCCCAGGACCCTGAGATCAGGGCCGAAGCTAGAGGCCCAACCCACTGAGCCACCCAGGCACCTCGGAACTGACTTTTTAAATTTTATTTCATTTAAAATAATTTAAGTCAAAATTTAAGTAGTCATATGTGGCTAGAGGCTACTGTTTGGGGAGAGCACAGAACTCGACCATGCCTTAGGTACCTGGGGTCTTGGGGTTCCCTGCCCAGAGGGCCCCAAGCCCTGTTTCCAGGGCTTGCACAGACTATGTCCCAGATTTATTCTTCCAAGGACAGACTGTACAGTTGGTGTGTATATGTGGGTAAGGGTGCTGTTTATGGGGATATAGGTGGGGCTTGGATATGTGGCCTGGTGTGTGTGTGTGTGTGTGTGTGTGTGTGTGTGTGTGTGTGATTGTGGCTCCTCTTCATGCAGGACAGAGCCTGGGGTAGGAAGGGAACTGTCATGTTCCAGTGCATAGTCCTAGAATGCTTTTTAATTTAATTAAATTAAATTTTATTATTTTCCTTTTTTTAAAGATTTTATTTATTTATTCCTGAGAGGCAGAGAGACAGAGAGAGAGGCAAAGGGAGAAGCAGGCTCCCTACTGAGCAGGGAGCTCAATGAGGGACTCGATCCCAGGACCCCAGGATCATGACCTAAGCCCCAGGCAGGTACTTAACCATCTGAGCCACCCAGGCACTGTATGATTTTTTTTTAAAGTAGGCCCCATCCCCAACATGGGACCTGAACTCATGACCCCCAGATCAAGAGTCACAGGCTCTATCAACTGAAACAGCCAGGTGCCCCAGTCTTAGAATTTTTTATTTGAATTTGGGTTTTCGGGTCCTCGGGTATATTCTTACCAGGGTAAGAAGATAAAACTTATTTATTTGTTTGGCTTGGTTTATAGCTTTTAAATATTTAGATGAATTGTAAGTGGGCTCTAGTGGATTTCTGGCCCTTGACTCACAAATTTCAGGAGTGGGTTTTTTTGTTTTTGTTTTTTTAAAGATTCATTTATTTATTGGGGTGCCTTGGTGGCCCAGTCCGTTAAGTGTCTACCTTCAGCTCAGGTCATGATCTTAGGGTCCTGGGATAGGGCAAGTCTGCTTCTCCCTTTCCCTCTGCTCTTTCCCCCTGCTTGTGCTCTCTTTCAAATAAATAATAAATAACTCTTTTTTTTAAAAGATTTATTTATTTTAGAAACTCTTTATTTTTTTTTTTTTAAGATTTTAAAAAATTTATTTATTTGACAGACAGAGATCACACAAGTAGGCAGAGAGGCAGGCAGAGAGGGGAGGGGAGAAGCAGGCTCCCTGCCGAGCGGGAAGCCTGATGGGCTTGTGGGGCTTGGGCGGGGGGAGGGGCTCCCTGACCCTGAGATCATGACCAGAGCTGAAATCAAGAGCTGGTTTGCTTAGCCGACTGAGCCACCCAGATGCCCTTCAGAAGTGAGTTTAAGGTTAGTTTCTTTCTTTCTTTCTTTTTGAGATTTTATTTATTTATTTGACAGACAGAGATCACAAGCAGGCGGAGAGGCAGGCAGAGAGAGAGAGGAGGAAGCAGGCTCCCCACTGAGCAGGGAGCCAGATGTGTAGGGCTGGATTGCAGGACCCTGGGATCATGACCTGAGCCAAAGGCAGAGGCTTTAACCCACTGAGCCACCCAGGCGCCCCTAAGGTTAGTTTCTTTTTATTTTTTTTTTAAATATTTTATTTATTTATTTTTCAGAGAGAGAGGGAGAGAGAGGAAGCACAGGCAGACAGAGTGGCAGGCAGAGGCAAAGGGAGAAGCAGGCTCCCTGCCGAGCAAGGAGCCCGATGTGGGACTCCATCCCAGGACGCTGGGATCATGACCCGAGCCGAGCAGCTGCTTAACCAACTGAGCCACCCAGGCGTCCCAGGTTGGTTTCTTTTTAAAAAGATTTTATTTATTTGTTTGGTAGAGAGACAGGGAGAGAGGGAACACAAGCAGGGGTAGTGGGAGAGGGAGAAGCAGGCCTCCTGCTGAGCAGGGAGCCTGATTCGGGGCTCAGTGGGGGGCTCAATGCCAGGCTCGATTCCTGGACCCTGGGATCATGACCTGAGCTGAAGGCAGATGCTTAACAACTGAGCCACCCAGCTGCCCCTCAGAAATGGGTTTAAGCTTAGTTTCTTCACTAACTAACTCTCTGGCACATAGAACCTCCCCTCACGCACCCTGTTGTAGGCTGTCAGCTCTTCCCAGGCAGGCCTGGGTCTAATTCCAATCTAACTGAATTAGAGGATTCTATTCTACTAATTCTGGGGCCTGGTACGCTGTGGGCCCACCATAAATCATCATTGGATAATGAGTAAAGAGTCTCAGCTGCTGGCCCAAGGCCTTGGCTTCCATAACATTGGCCAGGGGGTCAGCTGGCTGGTTTGCGGTGGGGGCTGGGGAGGGGGGTCTTCCAGAGCTGGCTGTCCCTGCTCCAGGGAAAGCAGCCAGGGGCACTATGCCCCCAGACCTGGGGTTCATATCTTTGTTCTGCCATTTTCTTGACCTTGGACGAGTCACTCTCTGAGCACGTCTCCCCTTCCATTAAAAAAAAAAAAATGGGTCTAGGGGCACCTGGGTGGCTCAGTGGGTTAAAGCCTCTGCCTTCGGCTCAGGTCATGATCTCGGGGTCCTGGGATCGAGCCCCGCATGGGGCTCTCTGCTCAGCGGGGAGCCTGCTTCCCTTCCTCTCTCTCTGCCTGCCTCTCTGCCTACTTGTGATCTCTGTCTGTCTAATAAATAAATAAATTTTTTTAAAAAATGCGTCTAATAATACCAATTACAGTGTGTTACCATGAGGATCAAAATAAATGAGACCCTCTCACAGACCCAATGCCTGGTATTTCCACATGTCTCCCATAAATGCGCCCTTAGTCAGCAATTACTGTATGCCAGGTACAGGCTCCATTCCCGATTGTAGGTGCCCCCTAGCCCTGATGGGCCTGGGTGCTCCCAGTGGCTCCCTCAGCCCACCCTCCGTCTTAGCTCAGCAACTCTGAGCACCCAGGCACCACCTTTCATGTGGCTGCTGGCTGGCTGGGGCCTCATCTGACCGAGTTTGCGTGGCTTCAAAAATGAAATTTCCCCCAAAATCACATTAAAAAAAAAAGAATTTATTTATATATTTGACAGAGAGAGATCACAAGTTGGCAGAGAGGCAGGCAGAGAGAGAGG
>ML108125.1:0-18303 GCA_003697995.1 Taxidea taxus jeffersonii | reverse complement strand
TTTTCTAACTGGGTAGCTTGAGTTGTCCCACTGGTAACAGCCTCAGGAGCCTCATTAGGAAAATAGGACCAGAATAATCTTCGCTCATAGGGCTGTTGTTTGTAACTCGTCCTTCGGGTCCCCTCTTCCCAGATTCATTTGTTACCTCCAGACTCAGTCCTTTGGTTTTCACACCTCCTTTGACCTTAGGACTAACTACTCTCAAGTTTTTCTTACACACACCTCTCCCTCCACAAACTATGGTTGTGCCCTATGATGATGGTAACATCATCCTCCTGCCATTTTTACGGCCCTCTCTGCCAAGAGCTTTCTACATGACATTTATTTTTAAAGATTTTATTTATTTATTTGACAGAGAGAGAGAGATCACAAGTAGGCAGAGAGGCAGGCGGAGGGGTGGTGGGGAACGCAGGTTCCCCGCTGAGCAGAGAACCCCATGCAGGGCTCCATCCCAGGACCCTGGGATCATGACCTGAGCCGAAGGCAGAGGCTTAACCCACTGAGCCACCGAGGTGCCCTCTACATAATATTTTTGATATTCTATTCCAAATATTTTCTAATTTCTGTTACGAGTTCTTCAACTCATGAATTATTTGGAAGTGCATTTTAACATTTTTTTTTAAGATTTTATTTATTTGCCAGAGAGAGAGGGAGAGAGAGCGAACGAGCACAGGCAGAGTGGCAGGCAGAGGCAGAGGGAGAAGCCGAGCAAGGAGCCCGATGTGGGACTCAATCCCAGGACGTGGGATCATGACCTGAGCCGGAGGCAGCCGCTTAACCAACTGAGCCACCCAGGTGTCCCACATTTTGACATTTTGAAATGCACGGGGTTATCTTCCCTTTTTATCCTGTCTTTTGCTTATCGAGTCCTTTTTCTTTTAAAATTTTATTTTTAGGGACACCTGGGTGGCTCAGTCCATTAAATGTCTGCCTTCGGCTCAGGTGATGATCCTAGGGTCCTGGGACCGAGCCCCTCATCCAGCTGCCTGCTCAGCAGAGAGTCTGCTTTTCCCTTTCTCTCTGCCTGCCGTCCCCGCCGACTTGTGCTCTCTCTCTCGATCACTCTTTCTCAAGTAAATAAATAAGATCTTTAAACATTTTTTATTTTTTTAAAGATCTTATTTATTTATTTATTTATTTGACAGAGAGGGAGAGAGACCACAAGCAGAGGGAGCAGCAGGCCTCAGGCAGAAGGAGAGGGAGAAACAGGCTCCCTGCTGATCAGGGAGCCCTATGCGGGACTCAATTCCAGGACCCTGGGATCATGACCTGAAAGCAGCCGCTTAATTAACTGAGCCACTCAGGCATCCCCAATAGATTTTATTTTTAAGTAATCTCTGCACCCAACGTGGGGCTCAAACTCACAGCTCTCAGGATTAAGAGTCGCATGCTCTTCCGGCTGAGCCAGCCAGGCGCCCCTTGATTATTGATTTCTAATTTAATTATATTGCTGTCAGATAATGAGGTCTGCTGGATTGTTTTGAGTTGGTCAGGGCTTGCCTTGTGATCTAATATGTGGTCACTTTGGTAAATGTGTGCATGAAAGCAAAAGTGTGTTTGCCAGTTGTTGGCTGGAGAAATCCAAGTATTCAATCAAATTAAGCCTGTCTGTTGTATTGTTCAAATCTTCTACACACTTACTGGTTGTTTTTTTTTTTGCCTGCTTAAACTACCAATTCCAGAGGGAGGTGATTAAATCTTCTTTTAAACTGGTGGACTTGTCTGTGTTTCCCACTATTTCTCTTTATGATTTTGAAGCTATGTTATTAGGTGCATGTAACTGTAGCGTGGTTATACATTCTTGATAAATGAGGTAGGCAAGATCCCATTCTCTCTCTCAGCAAGGTGGGTTTTTTTCTTTCATGTTTACCCAAGGATTTTACCTTTTGGGTCCTTTGACTTTGGAGAGGGGCAGATTTGTGTCTGCTCCAATCTCCTGCCTTACCAGGCCCCAGATTTTGTCATGTTCCGTTTTGGATTTGTGACTTTGGGGATTTTCTTTTCTTGCAAGCTTGGCCTTGTATTGAAAATATCATGTGCATGCGTACACACACACACACACACACACACACACCTTTAAATATCATGTGCATGCACACACACACACACACACACACACACACACATACACACACACACCTTTTGTACCAGAAGGGTTTCTCTGGACCTATAGTCAACCTTATTGCTGGAAATAAAAGTCTCTGCTAGCTCTTAACTTGAAATTTTATTTACTATTTAAATCAGTTCTATGAGGGGCACCTGAGTGGCTCAGTTGGTGAAGTGCTTGCCCTTGGCTCAGGTCATGATCCCAGGGTCCTGGGATCTAGCCTCCCATTAGGCTTCCTGCTCCATGTGGAGCTCATTTTTCCCTCTCCCTCTGCCTGCCGCTCCCCCTGCTTGTGTGATCTTTCTCTCTCTCTGTGTCAAATAAATCAATCAAATCTATAAAAAAAAAACTCTATGAAATCCTATCACCATTTTTCTGTAATGAGAAAACTGAGGCTCAGGGGTTTTCGGATTGGGTTCAGATCCTAGCTCTGACATTTACCAGCTGGGTGGCCTTGGATAAATCAGTCATTTCAGAGAGCACAGTGGTCGGTCCTGACTGCAGGGTGGCTATCCAGCTCCGAATGACACGCGGAAAGCCCCCACTATGGCATCGATGGTCGGAAGACATCTGTGACCATTTAACCTGTGATCCCCTGGCTTCTTTCTAGTCTGTAGGCCTGGCTGTCTATAGGGCAGGGACAGGTGTCTGGTATTAGGGGCTTGTCCTCTCTTCACTGGGAGATGTGGATAAGGATAGTTCAGGGCCTGCTGGAGAGTTTCCTGGTGGACCATAGAAGGCACATCTGCGGAGATTCTGATTTGGATGCACTCCTGGGTGTGGGCACATGTGTCTCATGGGATATGGCTCACGAGGGCTTGCCCCTCCCCTTCCCCTGGGCTGTTCTCTGGTGGATCCCATAGACAGGACAGTGGGCTTACTTCCCTTAGCCGCTACAAGCTGCCAGCAAGAGGGACAGACAGCTCTCCTTGGTTAGCAAGCAACTTGCCTTTATGTTACCTTCACTTTCTGAATAGGGAATAAATACATATGGTTCAAAAATCTGAACAGTTTAGAAAGAAATGCACGGGGAAGACTTGCTCCCACCTCTGCATTGTCTACCCTGTTTCTCCACTCCTTATAGGCGACTACTTTTGTTACTTTGCTGACATATATTTAAGCAAATACATTTATTCTTATATCCACCTTCCTTTCTTTTTTTTTTTATATGGTGATACTTGAGATCTTTTTTTTTAAGATTTTATTTATTTATTTGACAGACGGAGATCACAAGTAAGCAGAGAAGCAGGCAGAGAGAGAGGAGGAAGCAGGCTCCCCGCTGAGCAGAGAGCCCGATGCGGGGCTCGATCCCAAGACCCTGGGATCATGATCCGAGCCAAAGACAGAGGCTTAACCCACTGAGCCACCCAGGTGCCCCTCCACCTCCCTTTCTTACACGAAAGATAACATACCATATAAGCTGTTTTGTGGGGCATTTTTGCTTCCAAATATATCCTGGAGATCTTTCCATATTAATACTGACAGGTTCATTTTTTTTTTTCAGCTGCCTATTTTTTCATTGTGGAGATGGACTATAGTTTATTTAACCCTTCATTGTCCAGTATAGTAGCCACATGTGGCTATTTACATTAAACGTATTTACAATTAAGTCAAATTTGAAATTCATTTCCTCGGCGGCCCTAGCCACATCTCAAGGGCTCAGTAGAGCTACCTGTGGCCAGTGGCTGTCACACTGGACAGCACAGAGAGAATGGAGCATACCCATCGTTGCAGAAAGTTCTAGTGGATTGCTGCTTTCACGGATCCCCCGTAGCGGGGCTCATTTCCAGTCTTCAGGGGGTTCAGTGGTGTTCAGTTGTGATGCCAGCCATCCCTGGGATGCAGGAGAGCTGAGTGAGAGCTGCTTTGAGAGTGCTGGGCCTTCAACCTCAGATTTCAAAATCTGGGAGGCTCCTGCAAGAGAAGGGCTATGTGGGGAGGTGCATGGGTGGCTCAGTTGGTAAAGCGTCTGCCTTCAGCTCAGTTCATGATCCCAGGGTCCTTGGGTTGTGCCCTGCATTGGGCTCCTTGCTCAGTGGGGAGTCTGCTTCTCCCTCTGCCTGCTGCTCTCGATTTCTCTGTAAATAAATAAATAAATAAATAAACAAAATCTTAGGAAAAAACAAGAGAAGGGCTATTAAGTTTGAAACAAGGTCTTGACCAGGGCCTGGAAAAGAGAGTAGCCCTAAGGACAGGCTTCCTGCTTAGCTCTAACCCTCTACCTCCTCCCTCCCTCCTGGCCAAAATACAAGCCTGTTTCCTTTCATTCACGGTTTAAGTCCTGCACTGCAGGTACAGGAAGAGAAGAGACACAGCTTCTTCCCTGGAGAAAGAGACAGATGAACCTGCCTTGTGACACTTTCAACTAGGCCTCACCAAACATCAAGAGGCTTTGTAATACCTATAATATAGCAGAGTGAGGGTGTAGGAAAACAGGCATCCATTGTTGCAAATTGGTGCAAACTATTTTTTTTTTAATTTTATTTATTTATTTGACAGAGAGAGAGATCACAATAGGCAAAGACGCAGGCAGAGGGGGGAGGGGGAAGCAGGCCCCCTGCTGAACAGAGAGCCCAGTGTGGGGCTCGATCCCAGGACGAGATCATGACCTGAGCCGAAGGCAGAGGCTTAACCCACTGAGCCATCCTGGCGCCCCGTGGTGGAAACTTTTTGAGGGCAATTCCAAATCTACCCAGATTACCAAAAATTTACCCCAAAGTGCATAACCTTTGACGCCGCACTGTCATCTTTATAAATTTGTCCTATGGATACACACATAAGTACTGACAAGGATATGTATCGAGATATTTCCTGAGGCACTGTTGTCTGTTGCAGCAAAAGACAGACACAACCTGAATACCCACTAGGAGGGCAATAGTGAAATAGATGGTGGCAGAGGACTATGCAGGTTTTATAGAGGCAGATACATTACTAAGTGAAAATAGCAAGGTGATAAATTGTGGAGCGTGTGCTACCATTTGTGTTAACCGCTCCCCCCTCCACTGCTTCTATATGCCCGAAACATCTCTGGAAAGATGCATTAAAACTGTTGTTCTCGGGGCACCTGGGTGGCTCAGTGGGTTAAAGCCTTTGCCTTCGGCTCGGGTCACGATCCCAGGGTCCTGGAATCGAGCCCCGCATCGGGCTCTCTGCTCAGCGGGGAGCTTGCTTCCTCCTCTCTCTCTGCCTGCCTCTCTGCCTACTTGTGATCTCGATCTCTCTGTGTTAAATAAATAAATAACATCTTTAAAAAAAACTGTTGTTCTTTTAAACTGAGGACATGGGGGTGCCTGGATGGCTCAGTGGCCTTCAGCTCAGGTCATGATCCCAGGGTTCTGGGATCGAGCCCCACATTGGGCTCTCTGCTCAGCAGGGAGCCTGCTTCCGCCCTCTCTCTGCCTGCCTCTCTGCCTGCTTATGATCTCTGTGATCTCAAATAAATAAATAAAATCTTAAAAAAAAATAAACTGAGGACATGTATGTGTTACCTTTAAATTTTTTTTTTTAAATTTTAAGAGGTACCCGCTGAGTAATGGTGAGCAGGCAGAGGGAGGGAAATTCCTGGGGAGACCTGATCAGTCACCTGAACTTTGAGTGTCCCCGGTGGCTGCACAATTCCTCCATACGAGGTGACAAGGGCAGGATTGTCCAGAAATGTCACCATGCTGTGACTCTATCTCCATCACCTCCTGAGGCCTCGCCCTGTCTTGGGTGTCATACTGCCTGCGCCCAGCAGGGGGAAGCACAGACCTACCAAAGCATTGGTTCCAAACTTCACCAAGCATCCTTCTAGGATTTCCTCCTCTGTGGACCCTGATTGGAAAGATACTTCCTGCAAGACCAACCAAATTTATTAGGTAATAACTGATTAAATTCTCTCCGTTTTTGTCCCCCACATTTCTGGTCAGGGCGCACACGACAGAGTGTAGCCTTGCTGAGCTCAACATTTTCCCTGTAAGGGGTTCTCCGTTGCCCAGCCTTGCTCCCACCGGGCCTTGGGTGGGGGTGGTTAGCCAGAGCATCCCCAGGGATCGGGGGCTCAGACTGGCAACTGCTTCATTAGAGGCTTCCCACCCTGCTCGGATCTTCAGCTGTGGGGCCCAACTTCCACCCTTCTCCTACCCATTCAAAGAAGTAGCTCTTTGATGAAAGGACGCATGAACACTGGGCGCCTAGTCTGACTGGTGGCAGCCACTTCCCCAGATGTGTCTGGAGTCTGTCCCTTGCTAGGGGTGAGCAATGGGGACTCTTTTCATCTGCCCCAGATTCTCCAGGAGTGAGTGCAGTGCTGGGCATAAAGCTGGTGTAAATTAAAAGTTTATTGTTGTTATATGGAAAGAGACAACCATCGAGGGGACCAGAGACTAAATTCTTAAAAAAAAAAAAAAAAAGGAGGTCCTAGTTGATCTCAAGGGCAAGAAGCCAATGACAATACTGAACCATCCTCGGCTGAAGATAAGGGTCGTAGGCACAGAATGGGTCACCTTCTTGGCATGCCCAAAGAAAATCCTGCTTTGTATTACCTTCTGGGTCCCTGACTGGGACATGAAATCAGAAACCACATATCTCTCACCCACTAGAGGTGCTGATGACCTTGGCAAAAGAATCACTTAAATCAGGTCGGTCTGGTAGAAGGGGCTGTTTCATCTCAGGGCCTTCCTTAAAATTAGATATATTTCCTAGCTCCTGCTTAACTCCAGTCAGTGGTTCTGGATGGGCTGGGGGAGGGCAGGGAAGAGGAAGCTCTAAAGGGAAGGGACACTTATGGCCTCTGGCCTGGCCTAGAGGAAATCCAGGGCTCCTTTACTGGGCCCTCCCTCCTTAATGTTTTGGAAGTGCAGGGAGGGGCAATTGGGGATAATGGGGAACAAAAGGAGCAACTGAGAGAGAAGGACCTCAATTACAGGTTGGAGATTATGTCTGAGACCTGGGGTTCTACAGCCCTCCCAATACTCCCTCACCTTTCTGGTCCACCCTGGATGAGAAGGGCAGTGGGGGCTCGGCAGCGGCCCCAAGACAGTGTGGGTTTTGAAGGTGGGCAGAGAGAGTCCTCCTCTCTTATTAGTTGTGTGCCCTTTGGGCAAGTCACTTAATCACAACAAGCCTCAGTCTTCCCATCTCTAAATGAAGATGTCAACACCCACCTTCCCTGGTCAATGTCGGGATGAATGAAAGGAAACCTCTGGAAGCATTTCTGTAATTGCTAGACTTCAGGGATTATTATTCGCCAAGGTGAGAGGCCACCTTAGGTCCCTGGAGGTGACAGCGTCAGGAGATTTTTTTTTCTTTCCCCCTCCTCTGTGGTGCCTGCTCCTTTCTCAGCCTGGATGCTGGATTTAATCTCTGTTCCTCAGCCCCCGCGCTCCTCCTTGAGACCGCCTTGGTGGTCTCCAGATTCTCTCGCACCTTGCCTTTTTCCATAGGCGCCCCCATTCTACGATCCTGGGGGTGTGGGCATGCGCGCAGAGTCGGTCCAGGGTGAGACAGGTTGTGGGGGTCTCCGCTGGCCTGAATCCGCGCCCCCGCCCTGCTTTGGGGTTCTCATTTGCAGATGGTTCCCTCCGGTCCTCAGCTCCTCTCCGGACTAAACAGAGGAGGACAGAAACAAGGGGTGGGGGGCCCGAAAGGGGGTTCCCACCTTCTCAGTCGGGAACCGAGAGGGGGATCCATCCCTTGCGCCCCAGCGCCGCACCATCATGGGTCTCCAAGCCGCGCTCGCAGTTGCTGGCAATCCTCGACCAGGAGGTTTGCCCCGCCCGACCCCCAGGCCGTGACCCCCCTTCTCCCGTCACCCAGACCCCGCCGAAACCCGGCTCCGAGCGAGCGGGAGCATGCGGTTCTAGGACCCGGAGGCGCCGCCGCGCGCGCCGCCGCCTCTGCCTGGCCTCGGCCGCCTCCCGCTCCGGCAGGTGAAGCGGCGCCCGCCACCCCCTCTGCGGCAGGTGAAGCGGGTCGGCCGCCCCCTCCCCGCCGCGCCATGGCTGCGGCGGACCCCCGGCCCGCGCCCCGCGCCCGCCCCCTCCCTCCAGCCCGCCCCCCGGGGGCCGGGTGCGTAGCGGCGGCGGCGGCGAAATGCGGTTTGCGCGCTCGGGGAGCGACAGCAGAAGTTAGAAAATCGCCGAGGGGGGAGCCCGCGCCGCAGCTTCCTGCCCCCGGCCCAGCCCTCTGGCCCCGGCGGCCTGCAGCCTGACTTCCTCCCCCCACCCCGCAGCTCGCCGCCCGGCTCCTCGGACGGGGCCGCCCCGATGGGACGCCGCGCCCCGGCCCTCGCGCGCCGCTGAGCCGAGCGCCGCCGAGCCGAGCCCGCGCCGCCGCCGCCCGCCCCTGCCCTGCTCGCCCCCGCTCACCCCTAGGCCCGCAGCCGCGTCCCCGGCCCCCCGGAAAGCTGGATTTCCGAGGCTGGAGGCGCCTGGCCGACTGGGTGGGGACCACCATGGGCAACGCGGCAGGCAGCGCGGAGCAGCCAGCGGGCCCCGCCGCGCCGTCCCCGAAGCAGCCCGCGGCGCCCAAGCAGCCGATGCCCGCGGCGCGAGAGCTGGAGGAGAGGTTTAACCGGGTTCTGGTGAGTGTGACCCGCCGCGCGCTGGGCGCGGGCTGGGGGCGGCGGGGGCTCGGCACGCGTCCCCGCCGCCGGGGGCTCGGGTACCGCTTGGAGATCCCTGGCCCAGTGGCTGCCCCTACAGGGGGTGGGAGTGACCGTGGGTGCTTACAGAGTGACTTAGCACTCTCCCCCCCAAAAACTTTCTTCTGCAGTCGCCCAGTCTGCCTCCCCAAGACACCCCCTTCCCTGGCGCTCCTGGGTCTAAAGGTCTAAACAAAAATGTCCTACGAGGAAGTTGGGAGCCCAGCATGCAAGGGGGTCCCGGGGGATCCCCTTCCGCACTGCACGCAGGCCGGGCCACGGGGCACAGGTCTGGAGCATCTGCTTGTGTCTCAGGGCTAAAGATGGACGAGTCACATCTTAACGTGCTGGGAGCTGGAGACCGAGTTCAGGTGTTCGGTCCTGATTCGTTCGTGCCTGGGCAGCTGGGAGCTGGGTCCTCAGATCATGCAGAGGGGGCGTCTGTGTTTCTCACCCTCGACCAGTGCAGGAGAGATTGCCTGTGGGTCTTTATCTTGGGCATTTCCTCCAGCCCGCTGAAAGGATTAAGGTCAAGAGGGGTGGGGTCAGGATGGGTTGGCCACTCTGGTTTGGGGTGGTGCAGAATTCTGGAAACCCCGGGGGGCCACTCACCTTCCCCACTATCGCCTGCTGGAGGAATTGGGGGGCTTAGAGACTAAACCCCTGGGGAGAAAGCCATCAGCTGGGGCTAAGCCTGGAAGCAGTCAGGATGTGTTTGGGGAGGGGCTTCAGAGCAAAATCAGGGCTCCCTAAGACCTGGTGGGAGGCAGAAGTAGGGAGGGGGAAGGGCCACTCATTCTCACTTCCCTCTCCCTACCTCAGCCCTGGCCCAGGCTCCCTTCTCTAACTAATTGCCTGGTGGCCTGTCTGCTGTCAGCTCCCTTGCTGGACTCTGGGTGACAGGCGAATGAGGCCGTGCTTTTTCCCAGGGGCACTTCGCAGCCTAAGCAGGCTGGCATTGCAGGTCTGAGCGTGGGGGCCCAAGGGAGGCTTAGGCAATAGAGCAAAGCTGGTGTGTGGCAGTGCTCAGTCCTTTGTCCCTTCCTCCTCCTTGACATCATTTCCCCTCCCTTGGCCAGTCACTGGGCAGTACTTGCCAGATTCTCCGAGTGGCCCCTCATCAGAGTTTCTAGAAATCTTGGCTGCCCCCTCCCAGAAGGAAGGCTAGGAGGGGTTTGGAGGAGCTATGGGGTGCAGTGGGTTCTGGTCCATCCTTGTGAAGGCACCTTGCTTGATTGGGGAGAGGGAGGGACCCGGAGGGACACCTCACACCCGGTCAGGCCCTGATTACCCATCTCTCCATCCGCTTTCCTTTCTCCAAACCCATGGCCTGGCAAAGCTGAGCTGAGCTGAGCAGATGGGGGAGGGGGGAGAATGAGGAGAGACAGTCTCTGGGGGACCATCTGGGGAGCCTGAGTTAGTGGTGGATCCCTGGACCCCTGCCAGCCTGATGGGGGGATATAGGTCTGTCCTTCCCCCCTAAGTGTGTGTCTGTGGACAGGGGTGGGCCAGGCTGTCAGAGTGAGGTTCCGGCCCCCATCCACTCTCTGTTAGGTACACACTAGTGGGCAGGAGCGGTGTGAATAATTCAGACCAGTGGGAAATCCAAAAGTCAAATGGTGAGTTTCTGATGCATGTGTAGTTCTTGATTGCCCTGCTCATGTTTTGGCCTTAGCTCTCATTGGCTGAGTCTGATGCTAGCCGCCTTTGGGCGTCCCTGAGTACCAGGGTGTGGAGGGCGGAGGCCCAGAGCTGGGTCTGAGAGGGTGTCTTGGTGGAGAAAGCAGCGGTGGCTGGGTAGAAATCTAGGGCAGCAGCACCCATTGGGGCTCAGCTTTCCACCCCAGCCCGCAGGAACCCCAGTGTGTTTACACTTGGGCTTCTTTCTGGGGAGGGATCAGTCTGTCCCTTGTCCTGTGTGAGCAGAACACACCCCACCCAAGGTCGCTTGGCTAAGAACCAGGCTCCCCTCACTCCCCACCGACAGGGGCATGAGCCCCGCCCTGGGGTGACGGCCTTGGCCCCTGCCTGCAGCTGCCTGGGCTAAGTGTTTGGCTAAAACCACGGCCTGGCAAGCAGTATTGCAGGGCGCGTCTCCATCAGAGCTCTGCCTCTGGGGCCAGAGAGGAGTCCTGTCCTTACTGACTGTCTGAAAGGAGGAGGAGAGCCTCAGACAGCTAAGTGATGGGCCCACCGCCTGCCAGGAATCCCGGAGTCTTGACAGCAAAAGCATAGTCCCTTTGCATACTGTCACATGGTCCCAGGGGGAGCTCTTCCTTTAGCTTAAAAGGCAGCCCTTTGGTCCCTGGTGGGGAGTAGGATCCTGAGACCCCAAACCACTCCTTGGCTCCTGGCTGTGGGTGAAGGGTGCCCCCACCGAGGCCTACGCCAGACAGGAGATGGAGCTCTCTCTCCCTTTCCCTGACGTGGCCTTTCTCCCATGCAGGGGGAGGTGGGCCAATTTTCTAAGGAGGCTGTGAGAGAGAGGGGTGCCCCTGCTTAAAAAGGGGGTGGAGAGAAAGAGCAGGTTGAGCCAGGGTTTTCTGGCTGCTGCCTTAGCAACAGTGGAGGAGCGATGGCTGCCCAGAGACATGGGCCTGCTGTAATGGTGGGAAAACCAGCCCGCCAGACGCCAGGCTCTCGCCTCTCCTACACTGTGCCCAAGGCTCGTGTCTTCCTTGCATACCTTCCCCTGTAAGGGTTGGGGTTCGGGATGACAAGGCACTCTTTCCAAGCCTTCCAGAAGTTCATGCTTCTGGCCAGGCATAGGATACCTCTGATCTGTCTGGTCAGGGAGGAGCCTGTGACCTTGGGGCCAAGGGACCAAGGGAAGGTGTCCCGGATATTGGGCTGGAGTCCGAGGGTGATGCTGACCCACACGGAGGCCTAACCATTCAGAGATGAGTTTTCCTGCTGTGGCTTAGCCCCCTGAGATGCCCTTAGCATGTGCCCAGGGGTATAGACATTTGGGGAGGCTGTGTGGGGAGGTCAGGATGCCCCCCCACAGGGTGTGGATTCTGGAAGTCCTGCTTTCAGCGGGACCCCCTCCCTGATCTCCCTTGCCTACATTGTGTTGGCCAGTGCCCTTCTCTGGGGCGAGGCAGATGAAGTTTGGGGACATGTAGCTATAGATAGGGGTGATCAGGCCCTGGACCTCTCATCTCTGGGGTGTCTTACATGGAGAACACCAGTGGGGCTGTGGGCAAGTGGGCAGATGCTGGGCTGGGCACGCGCTGACGGGTGACATTCTTAGCGGGCTGGGCTGGCACATGCTGACCTGGAAGCCCAGGGATGTGGTAGGCATGATTCATGGGGACATCTGGGTCCAGTTGGCAAAGAGCTGGGTGAGACGGGCAGGAGCAGATGGGGCTGCTCTGCATTTTTCAGAGGTAGCCCCTCTGCATTTTTCTCAGGCGCATGGGGCCCTGGAAGGTGGCTCAGGCCTCCCTGCCCCTGAGAGGGCCAAGGGTCACTCGAGGGAAAGGCAGAGTAACTTCCTGAGCTTTGAGTTATTACACTAGGGGTTGGGTTTTCTCTTTGCCACTAACTACCTGGGTGACCTTGAGCAAGTTACTTGACCTCTCTGAACTTCAGTTTTCCCCATGGGTAGAAAGAGGCTGTCCTCTTCGGACCGTTGAAAGATTAAGTGGAGTTTGCCTGACACAGAGCAGGTGCTCCAGAAATTCTCCCTGACGGTGAGGAAGGGGATGACATCGGAGAGGATAGGGCCCTCTCCATACTGGAGGCCTTCTAGGCCCTTCTAGACTGTGCCTTTTCCCCTTCCCACCTCCATTACCGACACCCACCAAGGCTGCCAACTTCAGCCATCACAGGCCAGGCTGCCCTCGCTGCCATCATGTGGGTCAGCAACAGTGGGGCCTAGACCGAAAACTGCCTGGCGGCCGGAAACCACGAGAGGGAGGGCCCACCTCTCCTGAAGGGTGGGGCAGTGGTGGCGCTAACGGTAGCTGTGTGCACATGGGGAGGGGTTGGGGAGGCCTCCACTTCCCTCTGAGAGACGGTGAGCTTGTGGGGGGGGTTCCCCAGTGAGTAAGAGCTCAGTGTGGGCAACAACAGGAAGCGTAGGGTGCTGGGTGGCAGGAAGTGGGGCTGGCTGTTCCTGGTTCCTCAGACAGGGGGGACCTGCCAGGCTGTCTGCAGGAGACCCTGGGAGCTTGGGACTCACATTTCTTGCTGCCCTCAGTGAGAAGGAGACTGAGTCTTCTTGAACCAGCTTGCCGACCAGGTCAGCTGGGGCAAGCGACTTAATCGCTCTGTGCCTCAGTTTCCCCTTTGTGAAATGGGGATCATCAGAGTATTTCCTGTGTAAGCTTCTTTTTGAGGTTTAAGTGATAGGTGCATAGAAAGCATTTGGAATGGCACTTAGCCCAGCATGGACATTTGGGGACTATTTATTGTCGTTGCTGTAATTCTCCCCCCAGGGCCTGGATCGTCTGGGCAGTACCTGCCGTCCTGGCTCCCACCTGGCTTGCCCTTGTCCCTGCCATGGGGACCCTTCAACCCTGATGGGAGAAGCTGCGAACATTTTGGGGTTCTCGGAACCTAATCCTGGGGCCAGTCGGCCCAGAGCCCTCCTCTAAGTCTGGGATTGCCTCTAACTGCTCCAGAAAATCTATATACTGGAATTTTAAAACTTGGACAAAATGGATTGTTTTTGGAGATGCACTGAGAGCTCTAAAAACCAAGATTGAGGCCATGGTGAGGTGGGCGGAGGGGAGATGCATGGGGAAGTGGGGGCTGGGGGGCATTTCCTGGCTTCTGGGCCCATCAGGCTGTGGAGGCCCTGGAGGGCTGGTCTGAGACTGGGCTTGGTAGCCAAGTTTAAGGGCATTCTGGGACTCAAAGGGCCAGACGTCATGAGGAGAGGGTGGGCAGGTGGGCTGAGGCAGGCAGAGTCTGAGCCCAAGCCGAAAGTGAAACCAGAGGGTGTGGCAGACGAGCCGCTCAGTCCCCAGGGAGACCCCTCCAGATGTCAGCACTTGGGGGACAGTGGGTCAAGGCAGAGCTTGCCAGGGGCTGGTCTTGGGGGAGTGAGGCTGGAGGCCCGTCTTGCCCCTCAGGACGGAGGGGCAGGGAGGGAGAATGAGCCCCACACATTCTAACAGAAAAGTTGGGGAATCAGCTCCTTTTCTTGGCCACGCCCTCAAAGATGGGTCTTTTCTCCCTCTTCCTCTGACCCAAAGCCTCAAGGGCAGCAGGGAAAGGGGGGGCTGAAGGATCAGTTCAAGCCAAGCCTCGGAGGCAGGTCTGTTGGGTCTGGACGTTTTCACAGACTTCTGCTCATCACACCGGCCCTCACCTTGGGGTCTTCAGTGGACCCCTCCCACCCCCGAGTCTGGGAGACGCCTCTTCACAGTGTGCGTCCCTGGAGAGTATTATTACATCAAAACACAGCTTCTCCCTGAGTATTTCCAGGAGCTCTGGGCTCCGTGAGGCAGAAGGGAAGTGTGCCTATTTTATGGAGGAGGAAGCTGAGGCTCGAGGAGACAGAGAAGTCTCAGGCTAGGTGGGCCCAGAAGCTGGATCTTCTGAATCCAGCCCAGGTTCTTCCTCCGCCCACTGTCCCCTCACAGGAGGCAGGTGTCCCCCCACCACACCTGGCCTTCCCTGTCCTTTCCTGTCCCATGTGAGCGCGTTAGCCAACCCTCGACTTCTCTCCCATTCCCCCACCCCATGGGACCACCTCCTTGCAGAGGGCCCTGGGTCTGGGGTCTAGGGCCTGATTTCCCAGGAGGGTTTCGCTCCCCGCTGAGTGAGTGGCACCCTCTGGTTCCTGTCACGCCCCTCAGGGTCCCCGTCTCCTCGGTGGGCTCAGTGTGGAACAGCTGCTCATTAGCGCTCCGCGGTGTCGTGGCTATTTCTGATTTCCAAGCCTAAATTTAGCCCGCCTGGCAGGCGAGCAAGTAGCCTCCGGGGCTTGAGCACGCCCAGGTGGGGAAGGGGCAAAGGAGTGGCCTGTCCACCACCATGGTCAGGGACAGGTGGACCCTGCCGCAGAGGCCTCCCCCTCCCCAGTAATAACCCTGGGGCTGACCCCAGGGAAGAGGGCCAGGGCACTGGTTCAGAGTCAGCTCTGGGCTCAAAGCCGGCCTGGCTGCCTGCTTCCTGGCTTTGTAACCTTGGGCAGGTCATTAAACTAATCTGTCCTTGTACTTGTAAGATGGGACCCATGGTGCCGATGGTGGTGAGGGTGTCCCCTGCGTGGGGGAGCTCAGAGCAGTGCCAGGCATGGTAAGCGTCCAGGCAGAGCTGGCTACCACATTTATTGGGGACATTATTAGCATTAGTTGCGGCCTCTAGAAGGGCCACTGGGGCCATTTGAGGAACCAGACAGGTCCCTGGGGTGAGTGATGGCTTGGAAAGACCCCTGTTGGGAAGCAGCTGTCCCTGTAAGGCTCTGTTGCTGGAGCTTATCCACCCCCCTCACTCCTCTTCACCCCCCTTCCCTGCCACCCCCTCTCTCCAAGTCGGCCACCGTTCCAGTTCCTGACATTGGTGGCCTCCCAGCTGCCTCCTTCCCCCTGAGCCTTGCCCTGCTCTGCCCTGCCCCACCGTGGATCTCCCTGGGGGTGGGGATGGATCAGGAGAGACCAAGGAGAGAGAGAGAGAGAGAGAGAGAGAGAGAGATGGGGATGGAGAATGGTCCCAGGGAGGCCTTCCCTCGGCTCCAAGGGCCCTTCCTGGGCAGTCGGTGCTGTGGTGGCAGGAGCTGTTCTGGCCACTGGTGGCTTGGGGGAGGGCAGCAGACGAGACAGCAGTGGTTTCCTTAATCCAGGGGTTCACTTTCGCAATGGGGAGAAGAATGACGTATCCCCATCCCCAGCTGGCCCGGGGGACCCGGTGGGTCGGCAGTTCCACCTCTCAAGTGGGGCCCCAGCCGGAAAGCTTGGGCACTGGGGGCTGAGAGCATCCAGCTTCCTGTTGTCTGGGACTGACCCTAGGCAGTGATTTTTTGGGGGGGGTGAGGTCTGGCCAGAGCCCCAGAACTGGGCCCGGCACCCCAGAGAGGAAGCTGGCTACGGAGCCTTGGGTGGGTGTGGTCCCCTCTGTGCTCCAGCGGGGCCTCCTCTCAGGCCCACGTGACTGAGGATGTGTTGTGAGCCACCAGAGCTGGTGACAGGGGCCTCTTGACTCTGGACTGGGGATCCCTGGGGACTCCCACATCCCCAGAGGGAAGAACTCCTTGAGGGCAAGAACTGTCTTTTGGGGCCTGACTCACAGGAGACTGTATTTTAGCCTGGGGTTTACGGAATTGGGGTTGACCAGCACCATCTTCTGTGTCTATTGGGAAGACACACCAAGTTCAAGGGGGCCAGGGACCCCCCTGGAGCTGGCAGCACAGGACACAGGAGGGAGAAGCTGGCCAGGCACGTCTGTGGCTGGGGGAGGAAGACCAGGCAGAGCAAGGCTGACCTTTTGTAGCTCCCCAGGGGAGTCCCAGCCTGGGCCACCAGCCCCACAGACCCAGCGTGTCGGCTGCTGGCCCCAGTTCCTGTGGCCGGTTGACCTTCCCCAGGAATCCCCCTGCCCGTCCAGCTACGATGTGCCTGCTTGGAATTCCCTGTCTGTCCGACTAGCTCCCTTGGCTCGTGTCGGTCTCCTCCTTCCAGAAGCGATGAGGACGGGGGGGCTGGAGAGGGATGAGGAGATGTCCATTGCCATCCTGGCAAGAGATTTCCCTGTGTGTGAGACACTGGTGCCCTGGGCCGGGAACGCACGCAGTCCCCATGGTTTCTGGTGGCACGCAGGAGTGGGCGACAGCTCCTATGGAGCCTGCCCAAATGGAAGAAGAGATGGTACCCCCTTATGGCACATGGGGAAGTGAGTCCAGGCCTGCTGGAGGTCCCAGAAGTTAGGCTGAGAACCCATGTTCCCAGTGTCACGGCAGACGCCCCCGGGGAGGTAGTGTATGGATGACGGAGCCCAGGCTCTGGGGTCAGGCAGACTCAGGGCCAAGTCCCAGTGTCACTTTCTAGCTTTGGGCCAAGGGAAAGGTGCTCTGCCTTTGGGCCTCGGTTTTCTCATCGACTAATGCTGCTTACCTCCCAGGGAGAGAGGGTGACGGGGATTCACGTGGATGACAGATGTCCTAGGGACCTGACCCCTCACGGCTCCTTTGAAAATGCCCATACCTCGCCCCTCCCACTGGGGGCCCAAGCTCAAGATCATTCCTTTTTCTCCCCCCACCCCAGAACTGCATGAACTTGCCCCCGGACAAGGTGCAGCTGCTGAGCCAGTATGACAACGAGAAGAAGTGGGAGCTCATTTGTGACCAGGTGGGTCCCAGGCTCCTTCTGGCAGTGGGGTACCTGGCCCTGGCCAGGCTGGGGCTGGGAGGAGGGGGGGCACTGCCACATTGCCCACAGGGCCAAGACCCTGCCCAGATGCCTGCGTAGCATCTGCAGAGTGTGCTGGGGGCGTCTTCAAGACACTAGGGTCTCCTTCCCTCGGATATTGGCCTCTCCGGGGACCTTATGAGTCTAGCAGGGCTGGGTCCGCCCTCTGAAGAGCTGGCAGGGGCTAGTCCAGCCCGGCCATGTCACTGTCCTCCTTGCGGAGCTTCTTGGAGCAGCCTCTGTTGACCTTTCAGCTCAGGGCTGGAGAGGAGAGGGGACAACCCCAGGGCTGGGCCTCTTTGACCCCATGGGAGGTGAGGAGGAAGGGGCAGGATCCCTGTCCCTCCTTTCCTGGGGCCCAGAGGAGCTACTGTCAACCAAGCAACAAGCCAAAGGTAACCGTTCCCAAGTGGCAGAGTGAGAACTAGAGGCTCGGTCTCCTGGTGCTTAGGCAGGCACCTGGCTTTGCCACCTCTGTGGCTCCCTGGCTGCCCTTGCCTCTCTGGCTTCTAGGGCTGCCATCTCTCTGTGGTAGCAGGGAAGGCCCCTCTCCCTTGGCTGGGCCAGGGTGGGGCCTGGCAGCTGCAGTTCTTCAGGGAGGGAGGGAGGCAGGGGGTGGGGAGCTGGGGAGCAAGGAGCCTCCCCTGGGAGCGAGGGCTGGGCCTTCGGCTCCTGCTAATGGACCGGAATGGGATGAGCAGGCCATGATGGAGTCTGGGGGGTAAGGCCTGGGCCACGGAGGGAGGGCAGGGAGCTGCTTCAGAGGGGGCTGTGTTTGGGGTCCCTGCCGCTTGGCCTGGCATCTCAGGCTGGGGACTCAGAGGCCTGGGAGAAGTGGGAGGCTGAGGGGGGTGGCTGGGTGTATCTGGGGGATCTGCGTGGGGAAGGATAGGAGCTCCCCCAGTGGGGGCCCTCTGCTGTGGCCCCTGCTTCTTTGTGTGAGTGGCTCTTAGAGCCCTGGGTGGGGCAGGGACGTTAGGAGTTGCTTTTTTGAGCATGGAAGATGGGCACATGCAGGTTCCCACCAGCACGGGTGAACGGGACAGCTGGGAAGGGGCCCTTAGTGTGTTCTTCCTCCCTGGACTCCCAGCTCTGGACGGGATGTGACCTGGGGAGGGAAGGGGGCTGGGAAGGTACCACCTACTGGCTGGACTGTGTCCCCTCCCTGCCCCCACCCTGGTCACCTGGATGCCTCCAAACCCCACGCCCCCCCCCCC
>ML108124.1:12947-76362 GCA_003697995.1 Taxidea taxus jeffersonii | reverse complement strand
TTTGTTGTAGGGCAACAGGGAGAAAATAAATACTTGGGGTTCAGCAGAACAAGTTCAGCAGAACTTGTGACAGCTACTGGGATTGCTCACCAATATCCCAGTACCCTTACCTATAGGTAGACCTTGGGATTGGTTCTTATCAATGGACTGTGAGTAGAAGTGAAAAGAAACACCTCCAAAGGTAGTTAAGAGCAAGTGTGCTTTCACCATACTTTCCTCCCTGCTAGCTGGATGCAAAGTAACTAGTGAAAAATTCTGAAGCCCCACACTGTGGATGGAGCCTGGGTCCCTGAATGACAATGGGGTAGAGCCATGCTCCCCAACCATCCACTGACCCACATGGAACTGCAGTGAGTGAGAAATAAACCTTTACTATATTAAAGAGATTTGGGGGTAGTTTATGACACATGAGCTATCTATTTATAAATAAAAATACGACAATTTAGGGGTGCCTGGCTGACATAGTCAGTAAAGCATGTGACTCTTGATCTCGGGGTCATGAGTTCAAGCCCCATGTTGGGTATGGAGCCTACTTAAAATAATTTTTTTAACTGTAACAATTTAATAAAATAGAAATTAAATAATTTAATAAACTATATTAAAATTATAACATTATATCTTGTTGTTTATTATAAACTTACAATGTTAAAAACAGGTTTCCTTATCACAGAGCTTCTCAGAACCTTTAATATGCTGATATGCATTAAGAGCCTCTCATGGGAGAATATTCTATGTTTTATTTCCCTAACTTTTTTGGCCATAGTATCCTTTTTTCATGGACTAAAGTTCCACTGGCTATCCATCCATAGTGTAGGAAACAGGACTATAAACAACAATGGGCTAGAAGCCCCCTGAACCCCTGATTTAGTCTGGAGGCTATAGAAAAGAAAAAAGTTAAACTTCTCTTTTCTCCAGTATAACAGTCAATTTGCAGTCTTTCTCTGCCATTATGAACTGGCAAGGCAGAAATTGATGGTGTTATTATAGACAGAGCAATATTCATACAAATGTTTCCTCCTGGCCATTTTCCCCTGCTTACAACAAGGAGTTCTGTCCCAAAGTCTTACATTTCAGAAGTCAATGAATCATATTTCCAAATCATCAGCTCATGATGTAAACATACATCTTGTGCTTGTATTTTAGGGGTTTGGAAAACCCTAAAACTATTCCTGGAAATGTGGCAAGCCTGCATCCCTTAATGTATCATATTAACATTTCTGGATCTGAAGACTGTTAGTTGTTAGTTAGCAACTGTTAGTTGGGGAAGTACTAGCTGATTTCACAGGTGAGCGTCTGAATCACCCTGGCTAAATATAATAATGGTGTGTTTCTTATTCATTTGAACTCTAAATGGATGTTCCCAATTGCAGATGACATTCTACATGGTGATTCAGGGACTCTATCTTAAAGTTTTTCTCCTTCCTCTAGAGGCTTAGAGTCCTGGGCATTCATTGGGCAGATAGAGATGGCACAGGGAAGATTTTTATGGGCCAGATCTGGAAGTACTCTTCTTCACTTCCATCCACATTCCATTGGTTAAAACTCAAACGACCGCACATGCTACAGGAGAGGCTGGGAAATGGAATCTAGCTTTGTGCCCAGGAAGAAAAGGAAACAGGTGTAATACAGTTATCCAGTCTCTGCCATATCATGGTATCAGGAATCTGAGACTTGTTTCAGGTACATTTTACATATGTGTCTGCAATACCACCAATGGTTCTTCTTAAGCCCCAGTGAATATTCAGACACACAAGACTATCATAGCCAACTAGTCAGCTCAGAGAGTTTGCCAGCAAGGCAGCATCAGGATTACTCTTCCATAGGATCTTGTGGTAAACCATGCAGCAGTCCACACAGTATCCAGGAGCTATTATAACTGGCCCTGAGGTAATAGCTCAAGAACAATGAGTAGAACATAAGCAAGTTTAAGAGCAACAAGCCTTAAAAGCATTATTCCTCTAGGAGCCTATATCTTTGTAACAATTTCACAGATGTAATTTCCAGAGTTCCCCCAAAAGTTATGCCAGTTATAAGAGTCACTGCACTCAGAAGAGCCCCAAGTGATGGCTTCTTCTCAGGATTTATAGCTATCTCAATCCAGACCAACAAGGGCTTACCCCTCATCACTCACTTCAGAGGTAGCTAAAGAATACAATGAATGGTGGGGAAGGGACTTCTTAGAGATCCCCCAGACCTAGGGCCATAGGAAAAATGGACAAACAGTTCCTTTTGGAGAGCACAGTCAGGGCCAGACCAACCAGGGAAATTCTCCTACTTTCAGGTAGCCATTTTTTACTAACCAAGGGCCATTTTTTACGCTAAGCAATGTTGCCTAGAAATACCATTGACATTTTATCATTTTCAGGTTTCCAGAAGAACAGAGCTACAGAGTTAACCAAAGGTCAAATTATCTCACAAAGATAAAGTGTTTAGCTCATCCCCTACCAAAAATGCCCAATTCTAGCTTTAAAGTTGACCTTTGTTCACAAAGTATACAAATAATCAAACACTCTATCCACATGCTTATGTGACAATACACCCATGCTGCCTGTGGATACTGCTTCAATCAGTAATTTTATATACTTCCTGAGATCATCTGGAGGCCAAAAATATTTGGACACCAAACTATAGTGGACATTTGTGCCTCTTACTGTTGAGGGCTCAGCATCCCTTTTACTTCCTTAGATAACCAGGCAAAGCAAAACATTCTTATCTAAAGATTAATCATTGGTGATCAGAATAGAGCTTGCAGACATAAAAATGATTATAGAAGTTCAGTTATTACTGTTGTTGTTAACTGAAGTCTGGATTTATTATTTCCAGACATCACCTCTTCCACATACTAGGTTATATGCTTTAGGTGGGATTCCAATTAAAGGAATGAAGCATGTGACTCAGTCTTAAGCCAACCAGGTTGTTACATTCATCTGACCTATAGACATTAGCTAGAGATGAGTATGGGACCCCACTGAAGCCAATGAGATGCACTGAGACATTTTAATGAAAATCACTGTTGGCTTCTGATCTGAAAGTGAAAGGATGTCAAATTTGAAGCTTCTTGCCCATTTTTCATTCATGAATGAAGAACCTGTCTAAGAATAAAGCCAAGAGAAAGAGCAGAACTGAGTTGAGCTGCACTGGTGAGACTGCTTGAGCCAGAAATCATCCTTACTCTGGCTCTGTAGATTATAAGAGCCAAAGTCCATTTTTCTGCTTTAGCCAGTAAGTTTTGGGATTTCAGTCACAATAACAGACCTAACCAATTTGCAAAGCCATTAGAGACACTGTGGAAGGTGCAAGTTGGCACCATTAGCATGCAGCGTCCTTGGAAGGGGAAGAAAAGGTTGGGTTCTTAAGTGTTGAACCTTAGCAATGAGACCCCTAAAAGTGTTAGGATCAGGGCCTGAACTGGCAAGATCTCAACACAAGGAAGATGCAAAGCATTATCTTTTCTTCTGTACATTCTCGGATTTATGACAGTGATCTCACACCCCAATCAGCCTGAGCCCCATTCCTCTGTCCTTTGCCAGAGAAAACTCCCATCAGTGAAGGCCAAAAAGTCCAGGGAAAGGGGGTGCTGGGGTGGCTTAATTGGTTGGGTGGCCAACTCTTCATTTTGGCCCAGTTCATGATCTCGCAGTCGTGGGATCCAGCCCTGTGTTGAGCTCCATGCTCAGGTTGGAGTCTGCTTTAGAGTCTCTCACCCTCTGCCCCTCCCCTCTCAAAATAAATAAATAACAAGTCTTAAAAAAAGTTAAAAAATAAAAATAAATTTAAAAACCCAGGGAAGATAGATTAGATCCCAAATGAACACCTAGATCTGGAGCCAGAAGCAGACTTAGCGATGATTTTGTCCAAAGAAACTGGCCCCAACCAGTTCAGAGATTTCCCTGCCATCCTTCTGAATCTAAGATTTTATCTTGCCTGACTTTATAGAGTTAGTATGGTGTCCTGTTTCACTTAGATTTAACTCCAAACATAAACCTTTGACCTGAAACAAAATGGTTTTAATGTGCAGGCGGAAGCGCAACTGTGCGGCATTATGTAGGGAAAGGAAAACATTGAGAACTAACGTATGAAGCAGGGATTTACAAACTATTTAAACTCTACACCGTATTTCTGGGGATTTCTTGTTTTAGAATTTAATTTTTTCATAGGTCTTAATCTTGTCCACTCAAGCAGTCTTTGGGATACTAAATATTATGCCACTTTTGATTTCCCCAGAACCTGCAGCACACAGGTAGGCATAAGTAATTACTTATTAAGTCCTTCTTGATTCTTAATTTTTTTTCTTAAAAAGTAACATTGTTTACATTCCAGGCAAAGACTAGAAGCTTTCTTTTCATTACTCCAGAGTTTGAAACATTATAAATAATTTTACTAAGGCTTATATGTTCCAATCTTTTTCCCTTCCTTGAGGCCTAAAATAACAAAACGTTGTTTGCTACTGAGAAGACCTGACCAAAAATGATAAAGCCAGTCAGCAAGCAAACACCTACTATGTGTCATCAGACATAAAGAAGATAGTGGTCATGATATCTGTTTCAAGTTATGTACAACTGACTCATAACTAACATAACATTTTTGGCCTGCACAACCTTGTAAACTAGACTTCTCTCCCTACCCGAGAAAATGATTAATAAAATAACTAACCCTCATTTATAAATATTCTCCCAGCATAAACATAATACATTCTAAAAAGATATGGTTTTCCAAGATCATTTTATTTAGAAATAGTTATTCCTTTTCCTATAAATATATGTGCACATAAACACACACACATATACATATACATATAGACTCAGGAATATAGGTGAGAATGAGTTTTTGCACATAATACCAACCTTTCCCTTTACTCTAGGCAAGAACATCCTATTTTTAAATTTACCAGCTTATTGCTGGAGTCAACATTCTATCAATATACTTACCACAAAAACTTTCACCATAATATAAAATATTGCTTCATGGAATTCTTTCAAAAAGGATTACACAGACACAAACATAAAAGTAAATCCAAAATATTCTAAGGCATACATGTCATATAAAGAACATATACTATATAAAATAAACCTACTGAGATACAAAAAAAAAAAAATCAAGTAATAAAAGCATTGCTTTATCTAGCTCTATGTTTACACAGTGCTTACTCAGTGCTCTGGACTAAATCTGTATCCCCCCAAAATTCATATGTTGAAATCCAAACCCCTAAGGTGATGGTATTACAATGGAGAGCCTTTCCAAAGTGATTAGGTCTTAAAGGTGGATCCCTTCTGAATGGGATTGGTGCCTTATAAAAGAGGCCCAAGAAAGCTCCCTTGCCCCTTTTCACCATGTGATAGCAAAGCAAATAGGTACTATTTATGAACAAGAAATGGATTCTCACCACACATTGAATCCACCAGTCCCTTGACTGTGGACTTCCCAGACTCCACAACAGTGAAAAATCACTGTCTGGTTTTTTTGTGTGTGGTTTTTTTTTAAGATTTTTATTTATTTATTTGTCAGAGAGATAGTACAGACAGGAACTCAGGTAAAGGCAGAGAGAGAAGCAGGCTCCCCACAGAGCAAGGAGCCAGATGTGGAACTCGATCCCAGGACGCTGGGATCATGGCCTGAGCCGAAGGTAGACGCTTAACCAACTGAGCCACCCAGGCATCCCTCACTGTCTGTTGTTAATGAGTAACCCAGTCTACAGTATTTCTGTTCAGTAGCCCAAACAGATTAAGACACCCAGCTCTTCAAAAATCAGTTATGATTCTAAATACTAACAACAAAGTACCCAAAAGAGAAAGTAGAAAACAATCCCATTTACAATAGTATCCAAAAGAATAAGATACTTAGGAATAAATTTATCCAATGAAGTGAGAGACTTATCCATTGAAGACTATAAAACACTGATGAAAGAAATTAGAGAAGAAACTAATAAACAGAAAGACAGCCTATGTTCGTAGATTACAATAATCTGTATTGTTAAAATTTCCATACTACCCAAAGTAATCTTCAGATGCAATTCAACCCTTATCAAAACTTCAATGCAATTATAGAAATAGAAAAAACAAAACTAAAATTTGCATGGAACCATAAAATACTACAAATAGCTAAAGCAATCTTGAACAAGATGAGCAAAGCAAAAAGAGGCATCACACTTCCTGATTTCAAACTATCTTAATATAGTAATCAGAACAGTATGGTATTGTCATAAAAATAGACACACAAATCAGTGGAACAGAATAGAGAAATAAACCCAACTAATCAGTTAACTAATTTTCAATAAGGCCGCCAAGAATACAAAATGGGGGTAAATAGCCTCTTCAATAAATGGTGTTGGGAAAACTGGATATCCACATGCAAAAGAATGAAATTGGGCCCTTACCTTATACCATTTATAAAAATTAACTCAAAATGGATTAAAGACTTAAGAATAAGACCTAAAACCATAAAAGTCTTAGAAGACAATATAGGGGGGAAATCTCTTGATATTGGCCTTGTCAATGATTTTTTTTTTATATGACACAAAAGCATGGGCAACAAAAGCAAAATAAATAAGTAGGACTACATCAAGCTTAAAAGTTCCTGCACAGCAAAGGAAACAATTAATAAAGGAGAAAATGTTTCCAAACTATATATCCAATAAAGGGTTAATATCCCAAATATATAAGGAACTCTTACAACTCAATAGCAAAAAAATTATAATAATAATAATCAGATTTTTAAATGGGCAAAGGACCTGAATAGACATGTTTCCAAAGAAGATATATATGTATAGCAAATATAAAAATATAAAAATATGTTCAATATCATTAATTAGGGAAATGTAAATCAAAACCACAGTGAGGGGTACCTGGTGCAGTCAGTTAAGCATCTGACTCTTGGTTTTGGCTCAGGTGATCTCAGAGTCTTGGGATTGAATCCTGCATCGGGCTTCAAGTTCAGTACAGAGTCTGCTTGAGATTCCCTCTCCTTCTCCCTCTGCCCTCCCCCGCACAGCATTCTCTCTCTCAAATGAATTAATAAGTCTTTTGAAATAAACAGACAAAAAAAACCATAAAGAGACATTACTTCATACCTGTTACAATGGCTATTGTCAAAAAAATGAGAGATAACAAATGCTGGTGAGGATGTGGAGAAAAAGGAACCCTTATACTCTTATACACTACTGGTGGAAATGTAAACTGGTACCACCATTATGGAAAGCAGTATGGAGGTTCCTCAAAAAATTAAAATAGATTTATCACAGGAATCCCACTTCTGGGTATATATCCAAAGGAAATTAAATCAATCTCTCAAAGATAGCTGCACTCTCATGTTCATTACAGCAATATTCACAATAGCCAAGATATGGAAAAAACCTAAGTGTCTGTTAACAGATGAAGGGATAAAGAAATGTGTATACATATATACATACATATATGTATATATATGTATATATACACACACATACACGTGTATGTGTATTTTATTACCAACATCAACATATTATTATTCAGCCATAAAAAAGAAAGAAATCCTGCCATTTATGACAACATGGATGAACCTGGAAGGTTATGTTAAGTAGAAAAAGCCAAAGAAAAATACTGTATGGTATCCCTTATATGTGGAATCTTAAAAGAAAAAAAGCCAAATTTCTAGAAACAGAGAGTAGAATGGTGGTTGCCCAGGACTTGGAGGGAGATCTTAGTCTAACAGTAAATATTTTCGGTATTGTACACTTGACATCTGCTAAGAGTGTAGATATTAAGCATTCTCACACACACACACAAAAATAATTTATGTGAGGTGATAGATGTGTTAATTAACTTGACTATGGTAATCATTTCACAAAGAATACATATATCAAATCATCACACTGCACATTTTCAATATCTTACAATGTTATTTGTCAGTTATACCTCAGTAAAGCTGGAGGGAGAAAAGAAAATAGTAATGACAACAATAAAAAGACATCCAGATCGTGTGTGGGATTTGGCCAAGAAATAAACCTTTCTCCTAACAATAAAGTGAAAATACTTCAGGGCCTGTTTCACTTGGTGTGTTGACTCTTGGCTCAATGTTTTAAATACCCGAGAAGTGTGGCATAACTGTAGACAGTAACCGCTGTGGTCAGTCAGCACTACAGTAATGAGTGGTTAAGGTTTTGAATTGTCAGTCATTTGCTGCAGAATGTCACTAAAACGCTGTACCAGATGGAAAAATGAGGAAAACGAGCCAGCACCATTTATCCACGTGGGACTTCAAGTGGTGATTTTGAAAAAGGTAAATACCAACACCAACCCACCCCCAAAAGAAGCTCCACTCAGAGGTGCTACTTCTGATCGCTAAGTAGGGCTCCCAGGTGTTGATGGCTTCTGAAATCCGTTTGGGTCCTCTGCTGCAGGAGACAGCTTTATGAGTAAATGTTACTCAGATGGAGGAATTTGAGGAGAATCCAAGTCCCACCTGCCCCATGGTCTCCCTCACAAACCTGCTCTGGCTCCTAAATGACCTCAGGATGCACTCCACTCAGTTGGAAGCTAATGAATGTTTTGGAGGAGAGGTACCACCATCTGCCATCAGCAACCATTGATACCTGCAAGGCAGTGCATGCTGTGAGACAGGCACTAACCAGACTATTGGGAAGACAATTAAGTTGAAGCCCAAACATGCACTAACCATGGGAAACTGGCCAAGTCATTTAACGTCTCTCAGATTCCTCATCTGTAAAACAAGGAATAATGGCTCTGCTTACATAATAACATTATGAGAGTCTAAGAAGTAAAATGCCACATTTGTAAGTGTCTTAAGAAAGAGGGAAAGGAGGAATGAGTAAAGGGGAAGGGAGAAGGGAAAAGAAGAGAACAGAGAAGAAAAGAGGGAGAAAAGGGAATAAGAGGGATAGAAAGAGGAAGAGAAAAAAGGCAGGGAAAAGGGAGGGAAGAATGAAAAAATGGAAAAGAAAAAGAGCAAGGGAAAGTAGAAGGGCAGAAGCAAAGAGAAGGAAAGGAGCAAGAGAAAAGGTATAAAGTTGTATAAGAGGGGCACCTGGATGGCTCAGTCGCTAAGCATCTGCCTTCGGCTCAGGTCATGATCCCAGTGTCCTGGGATGGAGCCCCACATTGGGCTCCCTGCTCTGTGGGAAGCCTGCTTCTCCTTCTCCAGCTTCCCCTGCTTCTATTCCCTATTTCACTGTGTCTCTCTGTCAAATAAATAAATAAAATATATTTTTTTTAAAGTTGTATAAGAATATAGGCTTTGTAACCTAAATCCCTCTCTAGGTTCTGTACTCACCTAAGTGTATGCCCTTGAGCAAAGCATTTATGCCAAGTTTCATTTTGACCCCCTTCAAAGCTTTGCCCACCTCTCATCCCCCATCTCTGGCAATCAGCAATCTGTTCTCTGTGAGTTTGGTTTATTTTTTAAGATTCCACAAATATGTGGGATCTACAATATTTGTCTGACTTATTTCACTTAGCATAATGCCTTCAAGGTCCATCTATGTTGTCACTTCCTGGAAAAGGTAAACTCTGATGGGGAAGGGAAGAAAGGTCTAGCAAACTGGATGATACCCAGAAGACAATCAGAGATGGAATCCATTAGCCCTCAGGATGGACAACCCTGCATCATCAGTGGAAGAGAATTGCTCTTCAACCAGAAATATCCACAGTGGACTATTAAATGAAAAGAAATAAACCACTATAATATCTGAACTATTACATATATTTTTCAAAGCCTCCCAAATTAGTCTAGTGATCAGTCAGAATTGAGAACCACTGAACTAAATAATCCATATGTGAATAATGGAGAGTAAATTCATTGCACTATGTGAAGTATAAGTGTATAATAATTGTACATCAAAAATCACTACAAACTTGCTATGGCTAAAAGAGAAACTTCTGAGTTTTTCTACTAAGAATGACATAGTTGTAATGATCATACACTCTCCTTGTTCACTTGACTTACAAAAGGTGTGGGGGGGTGTACAAGATAAGGCTGGACAGAGAAGCAGAAGGAAAGGATCTTGAATGTACCTTAAAGAAGTCTCCATCTGGGAAGTAAGAGGGATGTGGAGCCACTCAGAATTTAAACTTGGAAAAGGCATACTCTAAATGCTAGTCTTCTAACAGTTTCCAAATATTTCCTTCTTATCTGGGCTTCTTGGAAATGTGCTCTTCCATTATTCTATAAATTGTTATATTTCTCCCATTTTTCATTGTATCTAAAAGCTCTATCTTTTAAAAATACACTCTCAGCCTACAGTGCACCTAGGTGGCTCAGTCGGTTACATGTCCCACTCTTGGTTTTGGCTTGGGTGACCTCTCATGGGTCATGGTCTCATGCATTAGGAGATTAAACCTTGCATCGAGCTTCACATCGAGCCTGCATTGGGCTCTACGATCAGTGGCGAGTCTGCTTGATGGTTCTCTCCCTCTACCCTTCCCCCCATTTGTATGTGTGTGCTCTAACTAATACATCTTTAAAAAATAAAAATAAATAAAAATAAAAATACACTCTCAGCCTAAATTACGAAGGAGGCATATACAGAAAAGGTATATAGAGTAAGGCATTCAAATATTTTAGTCAAATGTGAGCTACTTTTTGAGAAATGAGGAAAAAACTCTAATAATAATTATAATAGGTAATTATATGACAGGCACTGTTAGAAAATATATTATCTCATTTATTCTTTAAAGAATCCTGGGAGAAAAAAAAAAAAAATGAAGGAATCCTGGGAGACAAGTACTCATTTTCATGTTACAGATAAGGAACAGAGGTATCCAGAGTTGCCCAAGTCTTGCTGCTGGTAAGTGACAGAGCCAGTACTTAAACCCAAGTAGGTAGACTCCCTGCAGAGCCTATATCCTTAACCTCCAAGGCATAAGATATAATTCTCAAAATGTTTATATTTACATCCAAACACAGACCCTCCCTCATTAACACACCTTTCCAGCCATTCTACCTTCACCACTACCCCAGGAGCAGCCCAGAATTCAGCCAGCAATGGAAAAAAGAGGAAGTGCTCACTCCAGTAATCCCCAATATGTGAGCCACATACAGATCACAGAGAACAAACTGTGCCTTAAAGAGCCTCTAACAATTCCTTGCACTTTAGAGGCCACCAACTGCAAGCATCTTGCCCAAGAAAACTTGGTACAATCTGACGCTGGTGGGCAGAGACTAAATTCTCAATAAATTCTTGTTCAGCAAAGCAATACATATATCTCCAAACTATTCAGCAACCAGACCTGACATTTATTTCCATGCTCCGACGCCAATGCTGCTCAGGGGCAAAGGTGCTATAAAGACGATGCTGCTGATCAAAGTGAATGCAGGTGCACAAAGGTAATGGCATGGCAAGTATACAAGGAAGGACACAATTTTCATAATGGCTAGAACTCTTGTCCCCCTGGCCTAATTTTCAGTCTGCGGGACTGTGGTAATTTGCAGGATTGGTTTATAAATACAGAATCAGTAAAACACTGTTGCTCCGCAGGGAAGCAGAACAACGCCTGAGAATTAGGAAGTCCTGAGTCTCCATCCTGGTAACTAGCTCTGAGGGTTGTTCACCGACTCTGTGTTTCAGTTTTCTCACAACACAGGCCTGCTGTTTCTGGACACTATTTAAAAAATCTGCCAGGGGCGCCTGGGTGGCTCAGTGGATTAAAGCCTCTGCCTTCGGCTCGGGTCATGATCCCGGGGTCCTGGGATCGAGTCCCACATCGGGGCGCTCTCTGCTCAGCAGGGAGCCTGCTTCCTCCTCTCTCTCTGCTTGCCTCTCTGCCTACTTGTGACCTCTCTGTCTATCAAATAAATAAATAAAATCTTTTAAAAAAAAATCTGCCAAACTAACAGAGGAGAATGTGCTTTCAACATTTCAAGACTTATGGGCCAAACTAGTGAAAATGGCCTAAGTTTCAGAGCCCAGCGACCAAAATTTAAAACCCAGCTCTGTCACTCAGTAGCTGTGTGATCACGGGAACATGACTTGCCTTCCCTGAATACAGTTTCCGGATCTATAGGAAAGGGTTAATAGTAAGCCCTGTCTCTTAAGATGGTCAGATAACTAAATGAGCTAATTATGTAAAGCATCTGGCACATATTGGTGCTAAATAAATGATAATTATGTGTTTGCTGGCCAGCCATTATCTCTCAGGGTAGTCTTATGTAAATGATAAGCATCTTGAAGTCTTTGACAATGAATTTTATTTAATTCCTACAGCATCTACCATAGAACTGACCATGTGAATGGTGATTAGCAATGGCAAAAGAAGTGCTAGTACTAGATCCTGCTGCGATTAGTACTAGGGCGCCAGTAGCAGCAGGAGCCACCTGGGCAGAATCCCCTGTAATCACTGTCAGAGCAGCAGGTAGAGGGAACCGTAACAGCTCAAATAGAAGAAGAGAAGGAGGAGGTTGGAAGGAGGAGAGAGAAGGAAAAGGAGGAGGAGGAGGGGGAGGGGAGGGGAGCGGGGAGGGGGAGGGAGAAGAAGGGAAGAAGGAGAAGGAGAAAGAGGAGAAGACGAAGAAGAAGGGCGGCAGCAGCGACAGCAGCAACAAGTTCAATGCTCTCCTCACCCATTCTTTCTTGTGGTATGGATTATCTATCCTTATACCAAGAAGATAAAGTCTCCCAAGCAAATAAGCACAGTTCTATAGGCATTGGGTCAATAAGAAATTGAGCAAACCTGGTAGTTGAGGAAGCTCAAATGCTAAGGGATTTTAAATACTCCATACTAGTCCTCTAAGTTGTCATCTCCATTGGTATTAGATGCAGCAGTTTTATGACACTATCAAAAGGAGAAGGTATTAATGAAAGAAGCTGGTAGAAGTTTGAAAAGAACAATGACATTGACTCATTCAGTACTTGAAAAGAAAAGAGTTCTGGGCACTTGTGATCTCAAACTTTAGCCTAGGTCAGAACATTTTTCTCTGACCCTCAAAACTCCGAATCCTCCAGGTTCAGTGTCATGCTTCAGAGGTCAGGCAATGAACACAAAGGCCCAGATAACTAGCTGGAAGAGAGGTCCACATTGGTCCTGGGGGTCCTGGGGAAAATGACAGAGATTAGGAGAATGAACAGAGGGAAACCAAGAAAATAAACTTAAAACACCTGATGGAATCCTCTACCCATCCTCACAAGCAAGAGTTTATTTCTGTGGTAAAGATTTTAACCATTGTCTGAGAAAGTAACCAAGAACACAGATACGTTGGAATTTCCTCTTCCTCTGCATTCCTTTTTTGTGTATGGCTTCCCTTGGGGAACAGGGAGTTAAAAGTTTATTTAATAACATATACATGGGTATATGTTTACTCTTTGCAGATGATATGATACTATATGTGGAAAACCCAAAAGACTCCACTCCAAAACTGCTAGAGCTTGTACAGGAATTCAGTAAAGTATGAGGATATAAAATCAATGCACAGAAATCAGTTGCATTTCTTTACACCAACAACAAGACAGAAGAAAGAGAAATTAAGGAGTCAATCCCATTTACAATTACATCCAAAACCATAAGATACCTAGGAATAAACCTAACCAAAGAGGCAAAGAATCTATACTCAGAGAACTATAAAGTACACATGAAAGAAATTGAGGAAGACACAAAGAAATGGAAAAATGTTCCATGCTCATGGATTGGAAGAATAAATATTGTGAAAATGTCTATGCTACCTAAAGCTATCTACACATTTAATGCAATGCCTATCAAAATCCCATCCAATTTTTTCAAAGAAATGGAACAAATAATCCTAAAATTTATATGGAACCAGAAAAGACCTCAAAGAGCCAAAGAAATATTGAAAAAGAAAGCCAAAGTTGGTGGCATCAAAATTCAAGACTTCAAGCTCTATTACAAAGCTGTCATCATCAAGACAGTATGGTACTGGAACAAAAACAGACACATAGATCAATGGAACAGAATAGAGAGCCCAGAAGGACCTCAACATGAGAAAGGAATCCATCAAAATCCTTGAGAACACAGGCAGCAACCTCTTCGACCTCAGCCGCAGCAACTTCTTCCTAGGAACAACGCCAAAGGCAAGGGAAGCAAGGGAAAAAATGAACTATTGGGACTTCATCAAGTTCAAAATCTTTTGCACAGCAAAGGAAACAGTCAACAAAACCAAAAGACAACTGACAGAATGGGAGAAGATATTTGCAAACGACATATCAGATAAAGGGCTAGTATCCAAAATCTATAAAGAGCTTAGCAAACTCAACACCCAAAGAACAAATAATCCAATCAAGAAAGGGGCAGAGGACATGAACAGACATTTCTACAAAGAAGACATCCAGATGGCCAACAGACACATGAAAAAGTGCTCCACATCACTGGGCATCAGGGAAATACAAATCAAAACCACAATGAGATACCACCTCACACCAGTCAGAATGGCTAAAATGAACAAATCAGGAAATGACAGATGCTGGCGAGGATGTGGAGAAAGGGGAACCCTCTTACACTGTTGGTGGGAATGCAAGCTGGTGCAACCACTCTGGAAAACAGCTTGGAGGTTCCTCAAAAAATTGAAAATAGAGCTACCTTATGACCCAGCAATTGCACTACTGGGTATTTACCCTAAAGATACAAACGTAGTGATCCAAAGGGGCACGTGCACCCGAATGTTTATAGCAGCAATGTCCACAATAGCCAAGTTATGGGAAGAACCTAGATGTCCATCAACAGATGAATGGATAAAGAAGAGGTGGTATATATATACAATGGAATACTATGCAGCCATCAAAAGAAATGAAATCTTACCATTTGCAACAACATGGATGGAACTAGAGGGTATTATGCTTAGTGAAATAAGTCAATCGGAGAAAGATAACTATCACATGATCTCCCTGATATGAGGAAGTGGAGATGCAATGGGGGTGGGGGTTAAGGGGATAGGAAAAGAAAAAATGAAACAAGATTGGATTGGGAGGGAGACAAACCAAAAGAGACTCTTAATGTCATAAAACAAACTAAGGGGGGTGGGGGGAAGGGGAGTTGGGAGAGGGTGGTGGGGTTACATTATATGTTTATATAAAAATTAAAAAATTAAAAAAAAAAGAATAGCAAGATATAAAGTTATATGTGGAATTATAGCTATGTTTACACATACATGCATACACATTCCAGAATGAAATAAATTCAAGTATTATCAATTAAAAAAAAAGAAAACAACCAAATAGAGCCAAACATGGGTAAAAGCTTAATCATGAACCACACATAAACATTCTTTCAATAAGAGCAGTTCCAAAAGGGAAAGCCTATCCTCTAGTTAACCAATATATTTATGAAAATACTAGAACATCCATCCAAATAACATATATATAAAACTCAGAATAGCCAAGGAAACACAGCACACCAAAATGACAACACACAATAAAATAAACATCCTAATGGGATAACTTAAAGGAATTGAGTAAGAAATATAAAGAAGACTCTGACTTACCACTACTGGATAGTATTTTTATTAACCGACAGAAGAGGGACAAAAATCTGCCCTCTGAGAATAGTCAGAAATCCTGTTCTGTACAGGCCCAGTGAGCTCCCCATAACCCAGCATTTTCCTCTTTCCTCAGAAATAGGAATTCGGAGGTCACAAAGAAGGTTCCATTTGGCTGAACCTCAAGGGGAGGAACAGTTCTACTCAGAGCTCTCTGAGCAGACAAGACAATGGCTAGAAAGCTTGGGTCTCTCCCACTCTGCCGGCAACACACATGAGTAGTGATCTTGGGAATGGTGCTGGAAGACAGCGCCCTCGGAGCAAAACCTATCATCGTTATCTTATTACCAGGTCCCCAAGGTCAGTCCCCGCTCACAGGTCTTAAAACTTCCCTTGGCGGGGCACCTGGGTGGCTCAGTGGGTTAAGCCTCTGCCTTCGTCTCAGGTCATGATCTCAGGGTCCTGGGATTGAGCCCCTCATCGGACTCTCTGCTCAGCGGGGAGCCTCCTTCCTCCTCTCTGACTGCTTCTCTGCCTACTTGTGATCTCTGTCTGTCAAGTAAATTAAAAAAAAAAAAAAAAAAAAAACACAACTTCCCTTGGCTCCTCCAGGAATGGATTTCCTGATTCTAGATTCCTAACTTCACCAAGTTTAGTACTTGCCAACAGTGGGCCTCAGCGAGGTAATGGAAAAGTAGAGAATCTGGTGGCATCGAAAGGGTGTGTCCTAGCAAACACCCATCAAACAGGCTGAGGGTGAGCCAGAATGAATGCATTAGTATAAGAATGTGAGCTAGTAGTTAGTTCTGTGTTCAGTCTGGTAAACATGGTTATCCTCACAGACAGCTCTTTCTTCATTGGTGGCAGACTCCCTCATCCCTTTGGTCTCAGAGGCAGCAGAAGCCCCCAGAAATGCTGGAGGCAGGTAGTAGCAGGACAGACAAAATGGAGAAACCTAGCAGAAGCAGAAGCAACATGGAGGGGAGGGAGAACTATGCCCCACCCCCATCATGAATATCCACTAATTATCTGATTGATGAGATCTGCAGTTACTAGCTTAGGCTTCAGCAGAGTGTTCATCCCTAAAATCGACCTAATGGTAACCCACCAATCATTCTGTAAACTCTAAAGTGCTACATAAATATTACTTTTTTCTTTACTATTATTACCAAAAAGATAATACCCAGACTCAACCACTTGGAAATTATATTTTACTCTTATTTGTTGGTTTTAAGCTATCAATGGTCTAGGTAGTTTCTTCATTGAACTTTAAAACCCTTACTAGTCATGGGCGCCTGGGTGGCTCAGTGGGTTAAGCCGCTGTCTTCGGCTCAGGTCATGGTCTCCGGGTCCTGGGATCGAGTCCTGCATCAGGCTCCCTGCTGAGCAGAGAGCCTGCTTCCCTCTCTCTCTCTCTCTCTCTGCCTCTCTGTCTACTTGTGATCTCTCTCTGTCAAATAAATAAAATCTTAAAAAAAAAAAAAACCCTTACTAGTCATGTCAAATATTCTCCATAGAAATTCTAGACCAACCAATAAATGAGGATGGCAGGGGAAAAAACACTTTTAAAAATTTGTCTTTCTCCAACTCTCACATGATCTCCCTGATATGAGGAAGTGGAGATGCAACGGGGGTGGGAGTTAAGGTGGTAGGAAAAGAAAAAAATGAAACAAGATAGGATCGGGAGGGAGACAAACCAAAAGAGACTCTTAATGTCATAAAACAAACTGAGGGGGGTGGGGACGAGAGGGGTTGGGAGAGGGTGGTGGGGTTACATTATATGTTTAAATAAAGCTTAAATAAAAAGAAAAAAAATAGTTAAAAAAATTTGTCTTTCTCTTCAAGAAATATACTTTCCATTACTAAAGAAAACATTTACCACCTAGCTTGAGGTATTTATATTTGGTTGACTTTACCAATATTCAAGGCTATTCCAAGCAACCAGGAGTCAGTTTATTCATTATAGCTAGATGACCTAGAGGGCTGTCAAAGCAAAGAAAAACTATGCTCCAAATATTATTTCTGCTTCCACTCATTTTGTACACATTTCTGGCAGTTTTAGGATACTTTTAGTTTTTTCCTTTATTCCAGCCACCATGGGTCATAAATACAGAGCTCTAGCTTCAGAGACTAAAAATATTACAGTATGTGATTCAGTACCAGATTCAGGCAATGTAAGTATAATGTGAGTTTGGACCATTCCTAAGATTTTCCAAGTCCTGATGGATAAAATCTGAAGGGAAGGGGTAGTGGGAGGGAGACTGCCATTTAAGTGCTGAAAGCAATTCTATCTGTCCAGGTACAGGAAACTGAATTCCTTTTGGGGTAGGCAGATCCTTTGTTTTGGAAAAAAACAAAAACAAAAAAACATTCGAATGCAACCTTGGTTACACCCACCAACTTTTCTTGAAGAATAATAAGAAATGATGCAAATCTTTCAAAATTAAAATACAAATGACTGTTTGGTAAGAGAATTTTCATTTTAGGCTGAGTTTGAAATAGTCATTAGAGACACTTTTATCTTTTTTTTTTTTTTTTCATATAGAAGCTATAGTCTGAGGATAAGTTTCCCCTAAAGGGAGTGGATAATCCCAATCCTTGGATGAGACAGAGACTTGGACAAAATAATAGGGGCTGAGAAAGCCAACCTTAAACTGGGAGCAGAGGAATTTCACTTGCTTTCTAGGTCTTGGGGGAGGTATGCTTAGATTCTTATGAGTAGACATACTCTGAGCACTCCAGGGTAGGGTTAGCTGGCCTCTGACACATAGAAGTATGTGGGAAACTAGGAAGATGGACACTAGAAAGGCCCTGATGGTACTATAGAGTTAGGGATTCTGAAGTCAGCAACACTGCTATGGACTGAATGTGTCGCCCCAAAATTCATATATTGAAGCCATAATCCTCAATGTGACTATATGTGGAGACAGAGCCTATAAGGAGGTAATTAAGGTTAAAAGAAGTCATGGAGGTGTGCTTATTGCACAGGATTAATGCATTTGTAAGAAGAAATACCAGAAAGCTCTCTCTCTCTCTCTCTCACCACCATGTAAATACACACAAGAAGGAAGCTATGTATAATTCAGGAAGGGAGCTCTCACTAGGAACACAATTGGTCAGTACCGATCGTAGACTTCACAGCCTCCGGAATGGTGAGAAAATAAATCTGTTGTTTAAGCCAATTAATCTATAGTATTTTATTATGGCAGTCTGAGTCAACCAAGACACACACCTAGTAACTGTTTCAGGATTCTTTTGGTATTGTAGCTTTGTTTCATCATTCCTCCACCTGAAGTAGTCTTGTTAAACCTGACAATCTAGCAGATCTTCCTAGTATCTGAACACCTAGTATACTCCAGGCACTGTGCTAGGCAAAGGAAAACAATGATGAATAAGATAGACATAGTCACTATCCTTATGAGTAGTCTAGAGAGAAAGATAATAAGCAAATAAATATACAGAAAATTCACGACAATTGTAATAACCGCTATCCTGCATATATGAGAGCATAATGCAGTCTCTGCCATACTGTGAATTAAAGGGAGATGCTGCTCTCCAAGTGGCACAGCACAATAAAGAACATACCAAGGTCAGTGTCATAATGGGGGCAGCCATGGCCTGAGAAAGACCAGAGATGCCTGAGCCACGTGACAAGATGGGACAAGTACTAGCACAGAAGCTTCATAAGGGGACTGGAACACTAGACTCCAAGTCCTGTGATGAGAGTAACCATCTCTCTCTTGTTCACTGCAACATCCCCAGAATCTAGCATTCCTTGGAACACAGTAGATACTTAATAAGTATTTGTTTTCAGATGGATAGGCATGAATGACAAGACCGTGGAGGAAATCTTAGAAACAAATGGGGTAGAATCTAAGTGAACTACAGTTCTATACTCCAGTATATGAAAACATATTGTTGTAATAAGAGTATAAAGAGAAAGTGACACATTATTAAAATTCTCAAGGACATTCTAGGACCAACGACTACAGATTTGTTTTGGGGACCATGTCAGAAATGCTCTGTAATAAATACCTGTTGTTTTGTCCAATAGCCATTTCCAAAAGCTCCAAGAGATCCCAAGTTTTCTTTGAGAAAGAGAATCCAAAATATCCTTTGGGAAACCATCCTCCACTATTTGTCAGTCATGTGGTTTCCATGGGATTGACTACAATCCTAGTTTTGGGGGGTCCCTAATTGTTTTAGAATAACAACATATCTTTGTCCCTGTGGCTACACTGATTAGTTCCAGAATGGCAAATAAACTAGTTGAAACCAAGAAAACATGTTTAGTCTTCCTTTGGAGTTGGGAGTGTGAGGATATGAACCCACAAAATGAGCTGGCACCCAGACAAAGCAAGCTTAGAGACAGATTCCTGTGACGGTATTTGAGCACTGGAACCAACCACACTAGAAACTCAGCCTGCCTGTGGACTATATGTGAATCAGTACATTCCATCTTATGGAAGGTAATTTAGGTTTCTTTCTCTAGCACTTGTAATCTAAAGAATCCTAATGGACAGATGCCCTTCTTGTCCTGTCCTAACTCTCTTCTGGACTAAAGCAGGTTGGGTCATAGGACCAGTGGGTCTCCTCCCCTTAAGCTTCTCCACAAAGGCTGCTGGGACTCCTCTGGCAGGCCTCCACAGTCCTGGCAGCAGTGAAGGTCCTGGGAGAGCTCCCTTTGCCCTTATGATGAAGGGCTCCAGCTTATAACCTGCCCTCCCTGCATCTGTTTCTATGGCAGGAAGGCAAAATGCCCAATATGAGACAGACAGGAAAATCCCAAGGTGTGAGGCTCAGAGTTATTGAGGCAATAAAAGATTTCAGCTGTGTCTCTTTTTTGTCCCCATCTTGTCAGTATCGCAGCTCCTCAAAACCAAGAATGGGGAACCTCAGAGGCTCGGTGGGATTATAGAGACAAGGAGCATAGCCGCTGAAGGCAGGGGGGCAGTTCTGACTCTTCCCACACTGCCCTGCAGCCCAAGATTGGGCAGCCACAGCTCTTTGCTTTGGTTCCCCATCACAGGTCTCCAGAACTCAGCCACAAACCTATGGTTACAGGATGCTCTGAGTGGAATCATGCCCTCCAAAATTCCTGTGTTGAAACCCTAACCACCAATTTGACTGTATTGGAAAAGAGGGCCTAAAAGAAGGTAATAGAGGTTAAGTGTGCTCATAGGGTGGGTCCTAATCCAATGGGACTAATGATGGACAATAACTGTCCTCTCTTACTCTCCCCACATAAAAAGAGATAGATAGTCTGAGGGCCGACCAGAATGATGAGTCACCACTGACGGAAAGTGAAGTTGCTGTTTTAGAAAAGAGGAGGTAGTGGTTTTCGAATAGCAAACAGGTGCAATGTTGAACAGCAAGCTATCCTTGTTCAGATTATCTCAAAAACTAGAAAATCAATGGGGAAGGAAAAGGTAAAGCTGGTTTCAGATTAATATCCGAAAGCTCCCACAAAGGGTCACCCAACAATTGAAAGGGTTGCCTCATTGTGCCATCAAGCACCTTGTTACTGAAGCTAGAAAAACAGAAGCTGAATAAGCATCTCTCAGACATATCAAACAAGGGGCGCCTTGGTGGCTGAGTCATTTAGGTGTCTGCCTTCAGCTTGGGCCATGATCCCAGGGTCCCAAGGTCGAGTCCCACGTTGGGCTCCCTGCTCAACAGGGAGCCTGCTTCTCCCTCTACCTCTGCCTGCCACTCTGCCTGCCTGTGCGCTCGCTCTCTCTCTCTCTGTCAAATAAATAAATAAAATTGCATTAAAAAAAAGAAGAAGAAGAAGCAGAAGAAACATCAAACAAGCAATTCTCATTGTGGGGCATAAGGTTGAGCTATACAACTTCTATTTCCTCTTTCAACTTTATGATCAAATTAATCTATGACCAGTAGATAACAACTAGCAACTAGACTTGTTTCAAATCCCAGCTCTGTCACAAACTGTGTGACTGTGAACAAGTTACTTCCTCATCTGTAAAATCAGGGCCCTAAGAGTGTCTTCTTCATCTTGTGGTGGTTTAAAAAGTTCATATATGTAAAGAACCTAGAACAGCACACAGCCCAGCACACAGTCCATGGTAAGCCAGTAAATGCTAACCTCTGTTATTAATAGCTGAGTGACAACTTTGTGCTCAGCCCTATTACAACTAAAGCAGGATACAAAAATATATGCATAGTGCTGGTCCTCAAGACTAATATATGAAAGTAGGAGCAAGCAATGATAGCTACCAATCTGTCAGTTCCTAGTGTACATGGAACATTGTATATGTATCATCTCTAATCTTTTAGCAACCAGCAAAAGAGGCATTACTGTTCCTATTTAAAATGATAGAAACCAAAATTATAAAATCAAGTAATTTGCAGTCTATTATAAGGTGACAGGAGAATTCATGTCCACCTTTGTCAGGCTCCAAAGGGGAGCAGGCTCTTTTCCTTTTAGCAGGCATCTCAACACTAGTCTGTTCCTTTTTATTACCTAATTCCAAATTTGCCAGACCCTGTGAGTAAACAGAGTAGACTCAGGGCACCTAGTGGCTCAGTCGGTTAAGCATGTGCCTTAGGCTTGGGTCGTGATGCCAGAGTCTGGGACTGAGCCCCGCTCTCTTCCTCTCCCTCTGCTACTCCCCCCTGCTTGTGTGCTTTCTCTCTCTCTCTCTCTCTCTCTCTATCTCCATCTCTCTCTTTCAAATGAATACATACAATCTTAAAAAAAAAAAAAGAAAGAAAGAAACTGAAGCAAAAGAAAGAAACTGAGACAAACCAGCCAAAGTGCCTACCCTATAAATCAAATTCCTTCTTTTGCAACCATTTCTCCACTAGATCAAATACTTCTGTTGATATGAAATGTCAGCAGTTCTCTTCTATAATGAAAGACTATAGGGGTGCCTGGGTGACACAGTCAGTTAAGTGTCAGACTTTGGCTCAGGTCATGGTCTCAGGGTCCTTGGATCCAGTCCCATGTTGGGCTCTGCACTCAGTGGTGACTCTGCTTCTCCTTCTGCCTCTGCCCCTCCCCCCGTTCATGCTCTCTTGCTCTCACTCTCTCTCTCAAATAAATAAATAAAATATTTTAAAATGGCAAATAAATAAGACTACATATAGTATCTCCACAAACATGAACATTCCTAACACTAAGCTTAGTCAAAATTATTATATTTCTACCACCTCTGTAGAGCTCAAATATCCAATATGTTTTAATGCTAATGACTCAATCTTTAACCACGATATATTAAGCCCTTGATCATCCCTCTTCTGCCCACCCCTCCCACATTACTCAGGCAAAGAAGGCGCCCTTTAATCCTGTGTCCCACCATAGCTACCAAAGCAGAAACACCGCCAAGCCTCAGCCTCTGTGCTTCCTGCCCCATGGCAAATCTGGGTGTGTAGCTGTCATAAAAATGCCACTTGCCTCACATCTGGCTACCATTTTCTTTACTGAATGGCCATGTTTTCACTTTGTGACACTTCCAATGACCACTGATGGACATCCAAATAAACCCACCATGGGCAAGCATTTCCTCTTGGTAAAACTCTTTACCAGGCCAATCCTGATTATCATCTTCTCCTTATTACAGCTTCTGATGGTGACAAACACCCATTCCCTGCTCCTACTGTGGCTTGGAGACCAGGTAACCGTCCTCGAATTAACATAAAATTATTTTTTAAAAGAGGCAATTGGAGACTGACTGTTTTTTCTCATCTCTCTCCTTCCTTGACTCAAATTAGGCCTCTGACCCACACTCACATGGATGGGGTTGCTACCAGCCTGAGGATCCCAATTCCATGCCAAAATATGGCTCCCCCATATGGCAAAAAGGGCTGCTGCCATGGGACAGCTGCTAAGCTGAAGCTAAATCCTGTTTGGAGCACTTACGGCCCTGAGGGTGTCACCTCCAGGATGTTCAGGGCTCCATCTCTCCCTCCCAGCCTGCCCATTAGGCTCAGAAGCAGGCATGCAGCATAATCATCTGTGCTGCTCCTGGATCCCTGAGGGGAGCCCCCTCTTCTGGGTGGAGCGTCTGTCATATGGCTACCAGGCATCTGGTTTTAAGCAGATTCTTGTTGAGAGGTGAAATGCTGCCAGTATTGTACTATTACCCTTCCCCATGGACATTCATCAGAGTAAATGATGGGAGCAGATTAATCCATCAAGGATCTGAGTCCCGCCTGGTTAAAATAGATTATTTGGATCCAGAGTCTTGCACTTCATGTACTAGGAATCCCTTCCAAGGTTAAAGTACAGGGGAGCTTGAGTTGCTATTCATAGTTTGTATTTTTATCTGATTACCCCCTAAACACACACACACACACACACACACACACACACATACACTCATATTTTGCAACCTATAGTTGGTTTCATTTTTTTCCTTATAATTTCTCCATGTCCTTGCTTGTGATTTGGAAACACTTTATCCTGAGATCAAGGCCATCTCTTCCCCCAGCATCAAAAAATGACAGTCTTGGAGGGCTGGAATACAGTACCTGAATCCAAGTTTGTCAGAACCCAAAACCCCATTGTTTTAAATATATCAGTCTGTGTCTCTCAAGTCTAGATGACTGTGTTCATGTTTAACCACTAAAAAATGACTGTAACTATGCATACATAAAACAGTAATATTAGAAGAAGCTGGGTGAAGTGCATATTCAGTGAGTGACTCAAGGATCAATAAACAGGCTTCATATGATTTACTCACTGTCCTTTTCACCTCAGATGCTAATGAGTCTAAACATTGTTTCTTACTAAAATGAAGTAATGACTTTAAAAATTGCTGTCAATCCGAAGATCCTTCTCAGCTAAACCTGTTAAGGTGGTTAATTTCAACAATATTAAAAACTGCAATTACTCACAGTGCCATATGCTTATAATAATTATAGCTCACCTCTTTGGAATATATGCCCAGAAATCTCATACATATTATGAGAAACTAAAATAGTAAAACATTTTAATATTTTATAAATTTTGTAATATTTTAAAATACTTAAAATATTTTAAGCTTTTATTAATTACACCTACTTCTATTCTAATAATTGGCAACTCATTTAATCATAAATGAAGGCTTTCAATATGTAAGTTCTATGTGTTGACCTATCTTAATTATTTCAGACATTTATTGGACTGTAAAGAGGACACAGCTCCTTCAGAAAACACATCTGAACAAGAGAGTGATAGCCCTACATATCACCTTGCTTTTCCTTTTCCTGCTACCACCTTCCATGTTTTCAAAGGCTTGTTTTAGAATCCCACCTTTCTGTTGGGAATGTTCTCTTTTTACCCTCCTTATGGTACTCCTGGGTCTCTCAGCTTTGACACCCTATCCTGGCCAAACAGTAGGCATGTCAGCAGTCTACATCTGACCCTCTCCCCAAGGAGATGGAATATTGGGCAAGAGAGGAACAGATGGAAGATAAGTGGAGCTGAGTCATTCTGATGGCAGCTAAAGAGACTTTCATGAGCTCCTTTGACTGAGGTGCCCGGAGCTACCATAGGTTCTATGAGATCCTTTTTTCCTGTTATTGTGTGAACTACACAGACCTATTCAGTAAACTTTTTTTTCTCTTCATAATAGTCAGCTTCTGTTACAAGCAAACTTACAGGCTCAAAACACCATATCTGGAAGGCATTCTTAGAAATGATCTAATAACAATGTTCCTTTACCCCTGACCATTGCATTGCAAGTGAAGAAAGTGAACATTTTAATCTGTGCTTAGTCTTACTACGTGGAAAGTCAATTCTTCGCCCTTGATAATAAGAGCACTCTAGTGTAAACAGTCTCTGAGGGCTTGCCCACAAATAATCCACAAGATATTGCTATTTTTTAAAAAAAAAAAAAGCTTGCCTTAGAGAGCTATTGATGTCATGAACTAGCTCTCTCTCTAAATGAAGACCTAACTATAGAACATTAATACTTCCATAGTATTTCCTATGACTGAAAAGAATTAAAGTACAGAGAAAGCACCTCTGAACCCTAGTTTAGAGTAGCTCACTTAAATTAGGAGAGATTCACTGCTATAGCTAAGAATCCACAAGCTTCAGTGGCCTAGTATGTTAAAAGTTTTCTTCTTGTTCATATCACAGTCCAATGAGGGTCATGAGCAGGACTCTGCTCCACAAAGTTATCTGGGACTCAGGTTCCTTTATCTTGTAACTCTGATCTCTTTCAAGTCTTTGAAACTCTCCATTTAGCAGACAAATGGAGAAGAGAATGGGGCTTGCCCATGGGAGATGTTCACAGGTCAGTCCTAGAAGAAGAACAGTCACTTTCATTCATATCCCACAGGCAAAGAAGGCCACAGCTAGCTACAAGAGAGGCTGAAAAATAAGGTCTGATTGTGGACCTCCAGTGGCCTCTACCACAAGCAACAAATTTCTTGACTTGAAAGAAAGAAGGAAAAATCTGAGATTAACTGCTTCAGTGAACTTTACTTCTACCTAAATACAGAGATTACCCTACTTGAATTAGCTACCCACAGATGTGTTTTTAAAATATTTTGTTTTAGGGGCACCGGGCGGCTCAATCTGTTAAGCGTCCAACTCTTGATTTCAGCTCAGGTCACGAGCTCAGAATCATGGGATCGAGCCCTGCGTCGGGCTCCACACTGGGTATGGAGCCTGCTAAAGGGTCTCTCTCTCTCTCTCTCCCTTTGCTCCCTCCAGTCAAGTGCATGCAAGCACACCACCCACCACCCACCTCCTGCTCATGCGCACATATTCTCCCTCTCTCCAAAAAAATAAAATACTTCGTTTTACAACAACACAAGAAAAGCACTAAAATTATCTTAGTAATCAAGACATGGAAGATTTGTTTCTTATCAAGAATGGAAGTTAAAGATTTTACTAGGATATAGAGGAAGTTGCATGATTAGGCCTTAAGTGAAGAAAGGGGCTATTTCCTCCTTTTTTTTTTTTTGAAGATTTTATTTATTTATTTGAGAGAGAGAACAAGAGAGGGAACACAAGTAGGGGGGATGGCAGAGGGAGAAGCAGGCTCCCTGTGGAGGAGAGAGCCCAATGCGGGACTCGATCCCAGGACCTGGGACCATGACCTGAGCAGAAGGCAGACGCTTAACAAGTGAGCTACCCAGGTGCCTTGGGGCTATCTTCACAAAAAAAAAAAAAAAAAAAAAAAAGCATTTGGTTTTGTCTGTCCCATGTCTTTTGGGGCATCCCTTCAATCAGATCAGTAAAAGGGGTGAAGGCCAGAGAATCAAGACTATAGAAACTCTAGTTAGTGGTCAGGAAATGACCAACGTAAATTGTAATTTTCTAACTGTGCTGGCATGTGATCTATGGGAGCACAGTTTTGGAGTTAAAGACCAGGAAGGACCCTTTTGAAAAGCTGAACTTGCTGTCTTCCACTGGACTCTCCTGATCCTCCTCCATTTCCATTCTCAGGCACGCTGCCACCACACTGGAACCTGATCCATGTGTACATTATGGGATTCATTGTTATGTGACTCATCTTACCCTGCCAGTGTCAAAAGAGTAAGACCCTGGTTCTCAACCCTGTGTCCACCCTTGGGCTTCCCATGTGCCATGGTGAGGGCAAGCATCACAGAAAGAGGGCCTAAGATTCGCAGCAAAAAGCAGCAAAGAAGAACAGTCTCTTTTACAATCTATACACCCCAGAGTATAAAGTGCAGTTGCCAGGGGTATATGATGTCCTCACCCAAATAAGGTCATTGGCCATGGTCATCTGGGAGACCTGAGGCTTGTAAGGCCCCAAGCCCTGAATGCCTCACTCCTGGCACAGCCTGTCCTGAAGAATAAAGCCCTTCAATTCTCCTGTTTCCTAATGATTACCCACAGCACAATGGCTTGGAGAAGGAGGAGAGGGAGACTGAGGGAGGGTGGGCCCAGCCAGCAGGCCTGCTTCAGGGGCAGCCAGCAGACAGGGCTGGCAGAACACTCAGAGACTGCTGCTTTCCACCAGGGGTTTGCTGACCAGATCAGAGCGACACTCGAGAAGGTAGCAGCTGTGGCCAGAGACAACTACTCTAACTCCTTTTTAGCTAATGAACTGGAAGAATCAGGAGGGAGCCAGGGAAGAATGGCTCCCCTGGGGCGTGCAGAGAGGCCTCTCCTTCCCCGAATTTTCCATTTTTAATTAGGCTTGATGGTTTGGTCAAGATGAGCCTTTTCAGATAAAATACACTGAGTAGGGATGCCCTATGCATAATTCTTCAGAGCCCTCAGGGTCTCAGACCAGATACTTGTCCTGATTGGGCCTCTTGACTTGTGAAGGAGCAAAGGGGAAAAGAATAGGGTATTCTTAGAGCATTCTTTTATTTCGAAACAAACACATGATAATTATTAAAAGTTGAGACATTTTTGAAATACACTAACAGAAAGAAAATATGCTCCCATAAACCCATGTTTCCAGAGGGTAGGAATTCAGTGTTTTTATTTAGCTTTTTTTTACAGACATACAAAGAGATCTCTATGTGTTATTTGTACATATATAGAGATATTTAAGACAAAAACTTATTATATATTCTTTTGCCACTTGCTTTTTCCTAGTTACTATAGTGATTGATCTCATTCACTTTAATAGGTGAATAGTGTACCATTTTAAGTTTATGCTTTTATTTAACCAATATGCTTCCTAAACAAATTTAGGGCAAGTTATTTGAATGATTTGGCCATGAAATAAAACCACTATAGAAATTTCTGGCTAGGTAAGTTAACTGTTTTCAAAATCTAGGTATGTGGCTATGGAAAGAGTAGGCATGACCATAAGAAAAGAATCGATAAATCATTTGCACGATTTTACATTTAATTTCTAATCCTGGAAATTATTCACAAAGGCAAAATACTAACTTCTTTTAAAGTAAAAATGCTGTCTCTCCATGTTTCTGTAAGAAATTTAGTCCTAGGTGATTCAGAAACTAGAAATGGAACAGAATCTATATGGAAAGAAGCTAAAAGAAGCTAATATTCAGTGCCATTGTCTTCATGGAAGCAAGCGGTGGGAATGAGGGAGGTCCCTGCCCTGACAACACTTCTGTTATGCAGATGCTAGATGTCTCTGTCCTGGGCACTGGACAAGGGTGTCAGCTGTTGTCTCTGCCCTTGCATGAAACAAACAAAGAAGAGAAACTCAGAACTGTTGCTTCTAAGGGACAAATTCAGCAACTCACACGAAATTCAACTTTTTCCCTCCCCAACTTCCCTCACTCCATAAGCCATGGAACAGGTCTATATCCTCACTTTCTGAAGTCACTATTGAGTTCCATTTTTGCCCCATATACATTAGCCTGGATCCAATCCTAAATTGGCGTGTGTGGCTAGCAGAGGATGACATGGTAGCTTTTGACACAACTGGAGCCAAGTGTCAACATGGAAGAAGAAATGGATGTGTCCATTCTCATCCAAGCATGTTTCAGTCTTTGTAGACCATAAAAAGTGCTAGCTGGAATTTGAACAATAGAGCAATAGAATAGGACAATGTTTTATGAACATATTTGGAAAATAGCGATATGAATTTATGTAGCCTTAAATACTTACTTCTACTCACAAGTTAAATTTTTTAAGTGTGGTTCAAAATTAATGACACCTAAATATATTAAAGCTCTGTAATAATTGAAAATAATAGAAAAAAGAGCCAAAGAGAAGGAGAAAGAAAGGAAACTTCCAAGAGTGGATGCACTGGTTTTGAATAAGCTGATTGGGGCAGCCCGTTCTTTTCTTCATTTTCAAATTAGAAATACAATACAAAGAATTAAGTACCTTCTTGGAGGTAATAGAATAATAACATAAGAATTCTGATAGGGGCACCTGGGTGGCTCAGTGGGTTAAGCCTCTGCCTTCATTCAGCTCAGGTCATGATTCCAGGGTCCTGGGATCAAGCCCAACATCGGGCTCTCTGCTCGGCATGGAGCCTGCTTCCTCCTCTCTCTCTGCCTGCCTCTCTGCCTACTTGTGATCTCTGTCTGTCAAATAGATAAATAAAGTCTTTTTTAAAAAAAAGAATTCTGATAATCATGGCTTGTTGCAATAGCTAAGTTTACTATGGGATTAATAAAGAGAAGGGTATTTTGAATGTCATCAGCAGACATCAATATTAGGATAAAAATGTTAATATTATAGTTTATATATATAAATACACACCTTACTAATAATTCCCTTTAAAATAAAAGAAAAAGGGGGAAAAAGTGCTATTGTATTAACATGTCCTTTTAGTATAGAATTAATATTATTAACGTAGAGTGGAATTAGATAATCCCTCTCCCTCAGAGGACAATGTGTGTGTGTACATCCACTCACACACAAACACACTCTACCATTTGATTACATTTCAAATCAATGTACTAAAGCACATTATCTTATAGTAGATCTATAACAAACATACTGAACACTACTAAGGAAACCCAAACTTACTAGGATCAGTCTTAATTCTTTTTTTAATTAAACAGCAACCCCCCAAAGAAAGAGTTTTGGAACCACATGGAATCATGTTCAAATCCTGACTCCACCATTTGTAGTTCAGAAGGCAAATGAGTGACCACTCTAAGGCATGGTTTTCTCCATTGTAAACTGGAAAGCTACTCCCCATGGGGTTGTAACATGAATTAGTGAGATGAGGATACCTAGCATGCAACAGACAAATCCTGGGCATTCAGTAAATGTGATTCCCTTCCTCTTAATTCAAACATGAGTGATTTATGCAAAAATGCTTCTAAGTTATACATGATACTGTTAATAAACAAATGACTATAGTTAATAATGCCTAAAAGTATAACTTAAACATTTTTTGCTAATATTTGTCTTAGAAGACCATTAATCTGAGTTAAGGATATAGCCACTTAGCCTTAAACACTATAATTGGCATTTATCAACCAAGAGAATTTAGACAGAAGGAGTTTTGATATCCTAACTATAATCTTTCAATCTAGTGACCAAAGGGGTACCTGGCCGGCTCAGTCAGTAGAGCATGCGACTCTCAATCTCAGGGTTGTGAGTTCAAGACCCATGTTGGTGATAGACTTTACTTAAAAAATAAAAACAAAAATAAATTTTAAATCTAGTGACCGAAAAGCAAGGCCAAACCTAAAATGCACTCTAAGTAGGATTATTACAGGATAATATATGGCTCCTGTTTATGGAAGAGAAACAAATGTCTCAGGAGTTTGCAAATCACTCATAAGCCTCCAATAACACACCCTCTGACATAACACATAAAATATAAATTGTTAAACTGACCCTGTCCCTTTTCTTATTCTGCTGTCAGAAAATGAAGCCCTTAAAGTACAGGCCCCTAATCAATGGACATTACCAATTCTAATATTTAAATTTGCCAGTGTTCCTAAACTGGAAAAAGTCCAAATATAGGGAGAAAAAATCCAGGAATAGCCATAAATCCTGAGTAAATTAAACTCAAGAATCTGAGTAAGATTCAGTCAACTTTAAGGAAAGACCAGAGACAACAGAAGTTTTGATCCATCTCTGCGGGATCCAGCCTGTGCCTGCAGTTCCAGCTCATTCCTGCTCTTCTGCGGTTTTCACTTTTCAGTCATGTTCCCTTCCCTGTCCATTCTGTGTCCACGGGTTCCAGAATCAAATGGGAAGATGACAGCCTTTCAGAGACTGCCTGACCAGCTCCCACAATTACCTAAGTTCACATCCCTGTAACAAATCCCTTTGTGTGTCTATGTGTGCATCTATACATACACATAAAGGTATACATATACATACATAATACACATATGTATATATACATATACATCAAGAGATTTGCTACAGGTCTGTGACCTTATATAGCTGTGAGAACTAGGGATTTAGATACATCCAAACATATATGTATTTCTATAATATATATAAATATATTTCTTAAATATATGTGTGTGTGTGTGTGTGTGTATTCCTTTGATTGAAACCTGACTGATACAACTCTCAAATAGTTAAAACATATTGATATGTTTCAGAGGTGCATGGGTGGCTCAGTGGGTTAAGCGTCTGCCTTCAGCTCAGATCATGATCCCAGGGTCCTGGGATCGAGCCCCACATTGGGCTCTCTGCTCAGCAGGGAGCCTGCTTCCCCTCTCTCTCTCTGCCTTCCTCTCTGCCTACTTGTGATCTCTTGCTCTCTCTGTCAAATAAATAAATAAAATCTTTAAATATATATATAGAGAGAGAGATGTTTCTTTCCTTTCTCTAGATCTCTCATATTTTTTTGCTCTTTTCAAATGAGAGAGGAAAAAAAGCAAAAATAATTTAAAAGTACCTCTCTTGTGCTCTCATGCTCTTGACCTCGCTCTGTCTCCTTTAAGTTATTGGGCTATCTTCAGGGTGACAGTCTAAAGTATATCCAAAAGCAATTTTCCGTGTCTTTCTGGTTAACATTAACTGAATTTGATTCAGAGACCCACTTGCCTCCTCCTGGGAAGCTAGGCCACCCTCAGCCTCATAGAATATGTTTTGATTAGCCAAAGCCAATCATGGTCATTTCTTTTTCTTGCCCGTGATTAGGTTAGGAATGGGCAAGTAACAAAATTCTAGCCAGTAACATGATTGAAGATGACTGCCGCAGGTAAGGAGGCTCTAGGAAATTTTTCCCCCTCCTTCCCAAAAGGGAACAAAAGTAATGGAAGGCCCCCTTTCCACACTGGAGTTACTAACCAGCTGGCCTTAAAACACAGAGATTACCCTGTTTTTTCCAGGAGGGGCCCAATGTAATCACAAGGGTCCTTAAAAATGAAGATGATTCATCTCTGAAGAGATGAATCAGAGAGAGATTATACTATAGAAGAAAGGCACAGAGGGATGTGACATTGATGGTTTAGAAGATGGAGAAAGGGAGCCACGAGCCAAAAAATGTGGGCAGCCTCCAGTTGCTAGAAAGGCAGGAAAATGGATTCTCCCACAGAGCCTCCAGAAAGGAACATAACCCTGATGACATCTGGATTTGTGGCAAGAGAGATTCCTGTGAGATATCTGACCTACAAAACTGTAAGATAATAAACTGTGTTGTGTTAAGCCACCAGATTTGTGCTCATTTGTTTCAGAAACAATCAGAAACTAGCACAGCCTTCTTTGACTATAATGCTATTGTACCTGAATTCAAGAAATGAATGGCAGGAGTAGAAAATAGGAGAGATCTGGCTTCCCTCTGGCGTCTTAGTTAATCCAAACTTAATATGCTCAAAATAACTACCAAAGTAAATGCAAACCACATTACTATGCTAGTGTAACACTCCCACTAAATTCTGCCTTATATATTGTTATGTCCAATTTGGAGCGTCATGTTTGAAGGGAAACACCTGCAACTAGAAATGCTCCTATGATTTCACAAGAGCATCCAAGAGCCCTGAGGATGCTCACCTTGGAGGAGACCTGAGGAAGGTGAGAATATCTGCAAACCTTATGAGATTTTCATGTGTAAGTGGGAATGTGATTGTGTTCTCCATGGGTAGAAATAGAGGAATGAAGTTTCATTACAATATATGGAAGGGTTTTTTGTCACTGAGAGGTGACCACTATTGGAGGGTGCTGCCTTTGAATGTAGAGCACTTGATGTCACTGAAAAGCATTCCTAGATAGGATGGATCTCAATTCTCTTCTAAAATCCCATCTAAATCTAAGGCTCTATTGATTTTTTAAGTGAGAGTTTTTTAGAGGGTAGCACAGTAACTACCATATAGTAGGCAATCAATAAATATTTGTTGAATGATTGAGTGAGGTGGGCTTGGAGGCATAGGTCACAGACTGCAAAATCCATCCACTTCACAGCTTCCTTATGTTGGTGGTTTTGGTAGGTATTTCTGGCTTTTAGAAACAGGCCTGAAAACACTATCGGCCAAGTTATCACTAATAAGTACTTAACATCCAGGCAACACAATGAATTCTTCTCACTCTAGTCTTTCCACGACTTACAGAAAGCAACAGAATTTATTTTGTCACTCCTCAGGTGGTTTCAGACCAGTGGTCACATCACTTCTAGCTATTCATTCTGTGCAAACCTCCAATAGAGACAAAACAATGAGTTGCCTAACAAGTAGTCTTTGGTGGTGATGAGGTTGAATAGTATCTTTGTATTTGCCCCAATGTCAGGAACATTTTCAAGACTGCCATCTGGCCTAAACCAAATGACAAGGCTGGTTTCTTGGCTGGCTCAGTCTCCAAGCTTGTTGTGCCCTTTTGGTTTCTCTAAAATCCAAGGATTGTCTGACTCGGAATCAAAATCAATGATTACTTACAATAAAGCCTTCTGGGGGTTGATTGGCTGGTTGCCTGGGTTTTGTTGTTGTTGTTTTGGGTCCAGACATTATGCTTAATTCCCTTAGATTAAATACTACATTGTTCTTTCCTATTTCTCTTTAAAAATGCAGATAGTCTAGTTCAGACCAGGGGTGAGGAAGTCATACATTGACTGCTTTCCTTAGGCTTGCAGGTACTGGGGCATCAGAGCTCTGAGTACTGCAAGGGGAAAAAGAGAAAAGACTGAAAAGTAGGAAAACAAAGACACCCTGCAATATTTAGAACCACAGGGAGCTCAAGGCATCTCCTATGGTGTAACAGCTTGCTGAGGAACAAACTTTAGAACAAATGTAGCTTATGAACAAATCCTAGAAATTCACTGAATGAACTCTCCTTACTGTCAGCTCCCCCCACAGTGGTAGGTCTTGGTCCCAGAGCCATTCTATACAGTGTGACTCTGTTCCCCTGACTGAACCAAGAACAGACATGAGGTCTAAGCTGGACCAATTAGAGTTCATTTGCTAATGTTTGAACTGAAATAGTGATGAAGGAAGATGGGAAAGACAGACAGAATGGCTCAGTCTCTTGGGACGCCTCACCCAGTTACAATGACGAAAACCTTTGGACATGTGGGCTGGCCTTCTTATACTTGCCATGTAGATCAAAGGGACAGAGGAAATGGGCCTATAGGCAGAATGAAGCAGCCATGCTGCCAAGGGGCAGCAATGAAAGTATCAGGATGGTGTGCCATGACTGATTCTAGGCCCTCCAGAGGCCTGGCTACACTCTTGCTCCAGATTACATGAGTCATTCCTGTTATCTTGAAAGTTTTTTTTCCCTAGCTTCTTTTTCGTAGAGAGAGAAAGATAGAGGGGGTGAAGGGAAGAGGGGGAGAGGGAGAGAGAGAATCTAAAGCAGGCTCCATGCCCAGCATGGAACCTGACACAGGGCTGGATCTCACAACCCTCAGATCATGACCCAAGCTGCAATCAAGAGTCCGAGGCTTAACTGATGGAGCCACCCAGGAGCCCCTCCTTGGCTAATTTTAATTGCAGTCTTACCTGCCACCAATGAATCACAATAATACACACCTGTGTACTACTTTTAATGTGTCAACTTGACTAAGCTGAACTACATTTTCTAGAATTCGCTTTCCTGTATATTTCTGATGAGAATCGGCCATAAGGAAGATTCCTGTAGGAGATTTGGTGGGCAGAAATGATGCAGCAGCAATCCTTGGCTCCCACAGGCTGCTATATATCTTTGCTGGCTTACCTCATTATCATTAAGCAGCAGCTGAGCCTAAAGCTTGCTCTACTTTCCCCTGGATCCTTCTTTCGATTCTCTAACTCCTGGGCCATGTGTATGTGTTTAGTTCTGTGATGAAGAATTCTAAACATTACTTTTATCCATATATTATTTCATCCTGGTGATATCAGGCCCATCCTCCCAACCTATGGAGATCACTTTGATTATCTGTCATTCCGTACATTAGCTACCTAGGCTTCGTTAAAGCTACAATCTGACCCCTGGCTGTCCTTCCCATATCTTTCTTATTAATACTCCTTGGAGCCTTTCTGTCTTCTGGAAATCTACTAAAGGCACTGGGCAAGAATGGAATGAGCTCTAACATGCTAATGTGCTGCCCTATCTTATATATTTAAACAATTGGGTCTGAAAGCAGTGGTAGCCCAAAGGAATGACTTTTGCAGAAATGAATGCTTCAATCCTCATATCAGGCTTGGGAAGGAGATATTTTAGGTCAAGGGGGGCCTTAATGTAAGTGGTTGCCTCCTCTGGATACTCTTGTGCAAATCTTTGGCTGATGCACCAGGAAATAGGAAGCCTCACCTTCTCCATCTCTTACATACAGCAGACATTCCTCATCCTTTCCTCTTCCCTTTCTCAGAGAACTGCAGGATTGTGAGGTCAGGGAAAGTGTCTGACTTGTGCCCAGTCTTCTCCCCCATATTCGCATATGCCCAGTACACTTGGTTACTGGATGATAATCGCTGTTCTTTGCAACATAAGCTTGCAAAGCTTATGAGGACTCAAGAAATCCTAACCATCCCTAAACTGCAGGACAAACACTCACCCTGCAAGTCCTTAACAGCGGACAGACACACTGCCACCACTGACTCATAACAACACTGGAGAATAAGAAAGGGAGGAAGAATAAGAAAGGGGATAACTTATTCCTGTTTATCGAACGTACAGTTACAATTTAAAACTATAGATTATTCAAATATATTATGCTTAAGCCCTCTTAATTCTGAGTTCCTGAAAGTAATTTAAACTAAAATGTACCACCTCAGAAAGTATGCATGGTATGGTAACTCTTTAAGAAGGGAAAGAAAGATGGCACCTAGGTGGCTCAGTCGGTTAAGCATCTCCTTTCAGCTCTGGTCATGATCCCAGGGTCTTAGGATCGAATTCCACAATTGGGCTCCCTGCTCAGTGGGAAGCCTGCTTCTCCCTCTACCTGCCGCTTCCCCCACTTGCGTGCACACTGTCTCTCTGTCAAATAAATAAAATCTTAGGGAAAAAGGGTGGGGGAGGAAGATATGAGATAGGCAGACAGATATCAAAGGGGGGCATCTGGCTGGCTCAGTTGGTAATTCATGTGACTCTTGATCTCAGGATTGTGAGTTCAAGCCCCAAGTTGGGTGTAGAGATTACTTAAAAATAAAATCTTAAAAAAAAAAAGGAAATAGTTACCTAGAGAGGGAGGAAAGGAATAGAGAGGACAAAGATATGAGCTAGATTTCTTTTCATATTCTCTTGTTGATTTGACTGTAGAATCATGTAAATATTTTATATCATTGTAAAACAAAATTAAATTTTAAAGAGCAATCCTTTTAAGCTAAGAGTCCATACTCAAAAAGATGTATACTGTATGATTCCATTTATATGACATTCTGGATAAAAGCAAAACTACAAGGACAAAAAAAAAATCTGTGGTTGCTAGCAGCTGGAGTGGGGGAGGACTACACAGGGGCTTAGGGCAATTGTGGGGTGTGCTAGAACTGTTCTAAATCTTAGTTTTGGTGAAGGGTACATAATTTTATGCTTTTGTCAAGACTTGCAGAACTATATATTAAAAAGGATGAACTTTATGGTATGTAAATTATACTTTAAAGAAATATTACAAAAAACCTTAATAATAAAAAAAAAGCCAAAACATCTGACCGTATGTCCAGTTAAGGGTATAACCACCACAAAAAATCATTCCAAGTGACTTTAAAACACAATGATTTGTCTAGTCATTCTTTTGGCAATATGCCCTCCTTATAAAAATAGCTGTAAACAACTTTTACCTTTTTAACAAATCATATTGTTTAGTGTGTGTTTAGTGTGGGATAAGGAAAATGAGTAATTACACCGGTGTTAAGGACAAAGATCTCAATGTAGGAGAAAGAAAGTACGATATAAGGTCAATGAAATTAAATAAAAACCCCAATTTTTTGGGATTAGAAGTATCAGTATGAATTCATCATTTCTCTTAACTATTTCCTGTATCTGTCCACTGAAAAAATCTAGAAATAATGACCAAAGTGGAAACGATCTGCACCTGTGGTACTTGGGTAGTTATCTCTAAAATACCTCAGTGATGCTTGGAGAAATGGCAGATTCAGTTCTGGAGCAGGAAATGCAAAAGATGAGCCCAAAACATTTTGTTACACCAAAAAGAAGTCATCAAACACTCCTATAGTTGCATCTATAGGACCCAGGAGCCAGCCTGAATGCTCCCACTGGCCAAATAATAGGAAAATTTAGGTGCCAGTAAGGATAATACCTGCAATGGGTTAAAGATATCACATGTGTTTAAATCCTAAATTCATAATGATACTGAAAATCATGAGTCATCACTGGCGCATGCTGGGGAACCACTTTCTATCTTTAAAACTGATAAATAAAGGGGGGAAAAAATCAAGAAACTTTCCTGCCTTTCCTTTATGAACCACACCTCAGAAAATCCTAGTGGTTGCCGAGGGGAAGAGTTTCTGTAAACTGGAAGTATTCCAGCTAATAAAGGAAGAAATAAAAATAGAATATTCCCCTTTGGAATGCTTTATGAATTAATGTATCTGGAAAATAACTGTCAGTGGTTGCTAACCTCTCCAACGGGAGAATACCAGCCATTATGTAGCTCCCACTGGAGTACCCAACACAACAACCTATCAAGTATTTAATCTGATCAATCATTAAATTTAATCCCAAACTTATGGGAAAAACAGGGTGCAGAGAGGCATGTTCATCAACACCATGAAAGGACAATCAGCACAATAAAGACTGTAAGAAACTCCTGATTACTTCAACAACAAAAAAGACTGCAAGGGAAAAAGAAAAGTTGGAAGGGAAGCTGTAGATTAAAACGTAGCTGTAGATTAAGAAACGTAACTGCAGTGCTTAAACCATATTTACTTAGGGGGCGCCTGGATGGCTCAGTTAACTAAGCGTCTAACTCTTGATTTCAGCTTGAGTCATTGATCTCACGGTTGTGAGGTTGAGGCCCCCATTTGGTTCCGTGCTGGGCACGTAATCTGCTTGAGATTCTTTCTTCCTCTCTCTCTGCCACTCTACCAGCTCATGTTCTCTCTCTCCTTCTCTCAGAAAATAAATAAAATCTTAAAAAAAAAAAAAAAACAGCCTTATTTGGATCCTGATTCTAACACAGTGCCATATACAACCACTTAAGGAGATGTGTAAACATGAGATACTAGATGTTATTGATGACTACTTTTAGTTTTATTATTTAATTATTAATATAATTAATTTTCAGGTATTAGTGATACTGGTATTACATTTATTTAAAAAAAGGAAAGCATAACATGGAAATCTTTACAGATGAAATCCATATCTGAGACTTGCTTCAGTGGGATGCTTGGGTGGCTCAGTAGGCTAAGCATCTGTTTGCCTTTAGCTCAGGTCACGACCCCAGGGTTGTGGGATCCAGACCCATATCAGGCTCCCTGCCTCTACCACTCCCCCTGCTTGTGTTCTCTCCTCTCTGCATCAAATAAATAAATAAATAAATAAATAAATAAGACTTGCTTCAAAATAATTACTGGGAGGATAGGGATGTTAAGTAGGTAGGGTCTACATGAAACAAGATTGTCCATGAGTTGATAATTATTGAAGCTAGGTGATGGGAATGTCAGGCTTCATTAAACTTTCCTATCTTTTCCATATATTTGAGATATGTAGTTAAAAATCATAAACTTAACTGTGTACTATAAAACATAAACACCTAAACTTACAATGTTTACTATTCTAAAAATGATAGAAGTTTAGCCTTATGCCTCATAAGGAGGAAGCACAATCTGGATTTATTTTGAAACTTATAGGAAGCAGAACAGAATGCATCAAGATAAAAGGCAATTAATCAGTTAAAGGAATAAGCCTGATTTCTGAGAAGAAGGAGGAAACTGTAGATCAAGAAGATACAAGCGTTTCTCATAAATAAACATTTCATGAAGTAGTATTGATCACTGGAAAGTAAATGCATTTTTAAAATTATTTTTATTTTAATAACAAATGTGAGATATAATTCACATACCACACAATTCACCCATTTAAAATGTACAAATTGATTGGTTTTCAGTGTATTCAAATATAGGCAACTATTATCACAGTCAGTTTTAAAATATGCTCATCACCCCAAAAACAAGTTCTGTACCCATTAGCAGTTATTGCCCATCTGCGGGCCAACCCTACTGCCACTTCAGCCCCAGGCAACCACTAATCTGCTTTCTGTTCTCTGGATTTACCTATTGTGAACATTTAATATAAATGGAATCATAATATAATATATGCTTCTTCGTGTCTGGTTTCTTTCACTGTTTTCTTTCATGGTTCATCCATGTTGTTGAATTGTTACTACTTTATTTCTTTTATTGCCAAATAATATTCCATGTATAGATATAACACATTTTATGTATCCATACATCAACTGACAGGCATTGGCACTGTTTCTACCTTTTGGTTCTTATGACTAGTGTTGCTATGAACATCTGCATAGATATATGTTCTCTCTTCTCTTGGGTATACACTTAAGTGTGGAATTGCTGGAGTATATGGTAACTCTATGTTTAAACTTTTGAGGAACTATGAGACTGTTTTTCTAAGTGTCTGCACCTTTTTACATTCCTACCAGCACAGTGAAGAATTACAATTTTTCCATATCCACACTAAGACTTGCTAATATCTGTCTTTTTAATGCTAGCCATCCCAGGGGGTATGAAGTTATATCTCACTGTGGGTTTGATTTACATATCTAAAGATGACTTTTTAGTGTCCAGAGAAATCATTCTTATTGAACTTTTATTGCTCGAAGTAGAGAAAGAAGAAATGAGGACTGTTTATACTTCAGAAAATAATAAGATGAATGCTCTTTTGTAAGGGGACAGTCAAGCCAGTTTTCAGGAAAAAAAGCATATTAAAGATAAATCCTATAAAGAAAAGGCAAAGAGCATAAGAAGATGGGGCAGTTATATTTTGTTGTCATATTTGACTGATAATTTGATACCTAAGCATTATGTTGATTAAAACCTTTTATTCCCAGGAACTGTTTTTACAACTAGACCATATCAGAATGAGCAGAAAACTCCTGAATTTAACCAACAACAACCAAGAAAAGAACAGAGGAAGGAAGGTGGAATTTGTGTTTTGAAACAATTTTTATTAAAGTTGAATCTGAGGAGTCTAAGACTGTACTAGCCTTTCATGGAAAGGAGACACCACCAAAACCCTCAACTTGGCTAGAGAAGAGCATTCTAAAGACATCATTGTAATGTCTTGGTGTGCTAAAAAGTTGGAAAAGGATCTGGAAAGAAATTTTTAATTAGACATTTGGGAAAACGATAGGCTTGAGGTTCCTCATAAAGCTAAAAATAGAACTACCTGATAATACTACTAAGTATTTACCCAAAGAATACAAAAATACTAATTCAAAGGGATTTACACACCCTGATGTTTATAGCAGCATTATCACCAGTAGATTATGGAAACAAACCAAGTGTCCATCAACTGAAGAATGGATAAGGAAGATGTAGTGTATACATACAATGGACTATTACTCAGACATAATAAGGAATGAAACCTTGCCATTTGCAATGACATGGATGGAGCGAGAGAGTATTATCCCAAGATGAATAAGTCGGTCAGAGAAAGAAAAATACCATATGACTTCACTCATATGTGGAACTTAATAAACAAAACAAATGAGCAAAGGGGGGAAAAAGAGAGGGAGATCAAGAAACAGACTATAACTAACTATAGAGAACACACTGATGGTTACCCAAAGGGAGGTGGGTGGGGGATGGGTGAAATAGGTGACAGGGATTAAGGAGAGCACGTGTTATGATGAGCACCATGTGACGTATGAGTTTACCTGAAAGAAGGTAAGTTGTCTAATTCAGATAAATAAATGGGAAAAAAGTAAACAACCCAAGACCACTGGATTTTTAACATTTTGAATGTGGTACTTAAATTTTTTTTCAAATTAAGAATTTTTATTGGATAATTCTATGGAGTTTTTGTTATAGTTGTTTAGGGTTTTTTTTAAAAGATTTTATTTATTTATTCGAGAGGGAGAGAGAGCAAGCAAGCACAGGCAGACAGAATGGCAGACAGAGGCAGAGGGAGAAGCAGGACTCGATCCCAGGACGCTGGGATCATGACCTGAACCTTAGGCAGCCGCTTAACCAACTGAGCCATCCAGGTGCCCCCTGTTTAGGGGTTTTTATTATTTTTTTCTTCCAAGTGTCTATTTAAATTCAAGTTAGTTAACATAGAGTGTAATATTAGTTCCAGGAGAATTTAGTGCTTTATCACTTATATATAACACCCAGTATTCATCCCAGCAAGTGCACTCCTTAATGCCCATCACCCATTTAGCTCTTCCCCCAACCCACCTCCCCTCAACTGTTTGCTTGTTTTCTTAACTATAGAGTCTCTAATGGTTTGCCTTCCTCTCTGTTTTTATCTTATTTTATTTTTCCTTCCCTTCCCCTATGTTCACCTGTTTTGTTTCTTAAATTCCATTTATGATTGAAATCATATGATATTTGTCTTTCTCTTACTGACTTATTTAGCTTAGCATAATACACTCTAGTTCCATCCAGAATAGGGTACTTAATGTTTAAGTAATCTCTACACCCAACACAGGCTTGACTCCAAGATCAAGAGTCACATGCTCCATCAACTAAGTCAGCCAGGTACCCCTTGAATGTGGTACTTAAATAAGTGAGGCTGTCTAACATGAGAATATGGACTAAGCCATCTAGAGCCCCTGCACCAAAGAGGAAACAAATATTGGAAAATCACAGAAGTAACTGTTTATACAGTCTCAAAGGAAAATTAGAAAATAGAACTTACAAAAATGAACCTACTAGAGGCCCTGAGAAAGAGGATATTGGAAGCATCTTCCTAGAGTAAAAGGAAAAATCTCTGACATTCTGTCTTGGAATCACTCTATCAATACACAAAAGATGATTTAGAAAGAAGAAGGTTTGGGGGCCCCTGGGTGGCTCAGTCAGTTAAGGCTCTGCCTTGTGATTTCGGCTCAGGTCATGATCTCACAGGTGGTGAGACTGAGCCCCATGTCAGGCTCCATGCTTGGTGTGGAGTCTGCTTGAGATTTTCTCTCCCTCTCCATCTGCCCCTCCCCCTACACATGTTCTCTTCCTCTCTCTCAAATAAATCTTAAAAAAAAAAAAAGGGAGGAAAGAAGGAAAAGAAAGAGGGAGAGGGAGGGAGGGAGAGGAAGGAAGGAAGGAAGGAAGGAGGAAAGGAAGGAAGGAGGGAGAAAGGTTCGTTTTGTGTCTTTTAGGAATAAGACAAAAACGTCAAAGGAGAACAAGACAGAACTGAAATAAACATCCATAAATGTGAAAGAAAAAAGTTCTCTGAGTAAAGAATCTTCCTGAGGAACATAACATGAACTGAACAGCTCTTTGAAACCTATTGAAAGATTTCTCAAATACAGAAAATCAATGAGACCAAAAAATTTTAAAGAAGAGGTAGGTTAACTGTATTTCAGAGAGAAGAAAGAAAAGTAACAACAGGATGATATCTTTTTTTTTAAGATTTTATTTATTTGAGAGAGAGGGATTACAAATAGGCAGAGAGGCAGGCGGGTGGGGGCGGGGGGAAGCAGGCTCCCCACTGAGCAGAGAGCCCAATGTGGGGCTCGATCCCAGAACCCTGAGATCATGACCTGAGCCAAAGGCAGAGGCTTAATCCACTGAGCCACCCAGGCACCCCAGGATGATATCTTTGAAGAGAAAGGCCAAAGAAAAGGAAAAGAAAAAGACTTAGAGTATTGGGGTATAATCTGAGAAAAACTTGATTTACTCAAAGAAATGTTGAAGTGAGCTTTTAGCACTTTTTAAAAGCTAGTTAGAGGGGCGCCTGGGTGGCTCAGTCAGTTAAGCAACTGCCTTCGGCTTAGGTCATGATCCCAGGGTCCTGGGATCGAGTCTTGAACCCAGTTCCTTGCTCAGCAAGAAGCCTGCTTCTCCCTCTGCCTGAAGCTCTCTGCTTGTGCTCCTTCTCTCTCTCTGATAAATAAAATCTTTAAATAAATAAAAGCTAGTTAGAAAGTAGAAAATAAATGTGGAATTGTCAAAAAATCATAACAGAAGGAAATGATATATGAAGAAAACATTTTAAAAAATATGTTGGAGGGGCACCTGGGTGGCTCGGTGGGTTAAAGCCTCTGCCTTCAGCTCAGGTCATGATCCCAGGGTCCTGGGATCGAGCCCCGCATAGGGCTCTTTGCTCGGCGGGGAGCCTGCTTCCCTTCCTCTCTCTCTGCTTGCCTCTCTGCCTACTTGTGATCTCTGTCTGTCAAATAAATAAATAAAATCTTTTTTAAAAAAAAATATGTTGGAGAAAAGAAAAAAAATCAATGTAATCATCACATTAAGGAAGAAGGTAGCAGTTCTTTTGAGCAAAAAAAAATAGAAATTAATTAAAATGAAGATATTGATACTTTAAAGCAAGTAATAGTTATCATTTACAGGTGGAAATATAGGTGTTTTTCTTAAGCCCTGAACTCCTGACAATGTTCTTTTCATCATTCAATTATGTATAAGGCTTTTTCCATCTTGCAAAAGAATTTTTAGCCAAAAGAAGTATGAAACAATTTCCCTCAAAGTCACTCTAATTAATACAAGGTAGACAATTCCTTATATTTCTGTCCTATTCAGGAGATAGCTAAGAACTCTGATCTCCATAAAATGGACAGAGTACTCACCTTCACAATCTAGACTAGTATGCAGTAGGCACTCAACAAACATTGCATAAATGAGGAAGTGACAATAGAAATATAGACATGCACCCAAAATACTATTATTCCCTTGAGACAGTACTCAAGATTTCTAGGTCGCATCAAAAACAAAACAGCAAGAACTATTTTTTCAAAAATTCAATTGAATGAAACCCAAAGCCTCTCAGTCACAGATCTACTTTTCAAATATTATATCTTTTTACAGATCATAAAAAGCAATTTCATAGAACTAAGTCAAATAAGACTATAAATACCTATTATCTTACTTCATAAGACTATGAATAGGTTACTGCCTAATTTCTTTTTTTTTTTTTTTTCACTGCATTCACCAGCCTTAGATGAATCCTATTTAAAGGCTTCTTTTTGCATAAATCTGCCAGCAGCATTCTTTATTTACAAGTTTTTGTGAAATTGGCCTGGAGATAGGATTAGTCAGAAACATGCATAACGACCATAATTTTTCATTAATAGAAACATCACTGCATTTTAAAATAAGTTAATCATTATATTCCAGATAGTGACTTCTTTTTCCTGAGAAATCTGTATCATTTGGTTAGATACAGGGGAGGGAAAAGAAGATTTTAAATCTACATCTGATACCTGACATAGGGTTCAACTTCCCCTCAAAAAAAGCCTGCTGGGATTAAATGAGGCACATTTAACAAAGCACAGTACCTGATCCTATCACCACCCCCAAGCACCCCTTGCTTTATTTTTATATAAAAAAGGAGGGAGGGATGACAAAAAAAGATAATCTATGACATGCATTTGCCTAACTCTAGCCACAAGACTCAGAGTCCTTGAAGGCACAGATAGACCAGACATGGTTCCTCTTTGTTACAGTGTCTGATACAGAATGTTTTTATATTTCTTTTTTTTTTAATTATTTATTTATTTGTCAGAAGGAGAGAGAGCACAAGTAGGGGGAGCAGCAGGCAGAGAGAAAAGCAGGCTCCCCGCTGAGCAGGGAGCCCAAAGTGGGACTCAATCCCGGGACCCTGAGATCATAACCTGAGCTAAAGGTACTTAGCCAACTGAGCCCCCCAGGCATTCCGTAGTTTTGATATTTCTTAAGTGAATGAAGATTAGTAGCTCTGGGTTCAAGACTCAAACCAGATGTTAAATTGTGGAGGGATTTATTGTGCTACCAGGATATGGAGTTTAATATTCTATTCTGTTTCCTACCCTGGAAAGCTGCCAATTCCTTCACCCAACAAACACTAAGCATCGTCTAGTAACCTAGCACTGTTATATTTCTTACAATACCTCAGAGAATAAAACAAAAATCCTTTCCCTCACAGTCTAACATTGTAGTGGAAGGACACAGATAATAAGAAATAATCATAACAATCCATATTCTATAGTAAGTAATAAGTAATACTATGGAAAAGAACAAAATAGAATAGATTTAAAGGGATCAGGTACACAGTGGAAATGACTGATTTTAAGCAGGGTGGTCACAGTAGGCTTCCTTAAGGTGACATCTGAAGAAAGACTTAGAAAAAGTAAGATAAGTAGCTAGGTGGCATTTGGAGGAAGGGTAGTCAAAGGCAACAGCTTATGCAAAGGCCCTTATTGGGCAGGAGCCTGGCTGCTTGAGAATTAAAGGTAGGCAGCCAGAGTAGCATGGGCAAGAGGAAAGGAGGTCAGAGAAAGGGCTAGAGGGTGGAACACATGTCATCTAGGTCTGCGTAAACCTCGAGCTTTTCTCTAAAACAGAAATCCTCTGGATAATTTTTGATTTGAGGAGTGACATAATCTGACTTACATTAAACAAGATCCTTCTGCCTGGGACGCCCAGGTGGCTCAGTTGGTTAAATAGCTGCCTTCGGCTTGGGATCGAGTCCCACATTGGGCTCCTTGCTCAGTGGGGAGCCTGCTTCTCCCTCTGCCTGCCACTCTGTCTGCCTGTGCTCACTCTCTCTGACAAATAAAATAAAATCTTTAAAAAAAAAAAAAAAATCCTTCTGCCTGCTCTGCCAGAAGAGGCTGAAGCAAACATATCAATAGAGAGGCTCTTGCGATAATCAACTGAGAATCATATCTGTATTCATTTGCTGGGGCTAATGTAACCAAAACCACAAACTGAATGGCTTCACTAAAAGGAACTGATTGTCTCATAGTTCTAGAGGCCAGAGATCTGGGATCAAGGTGTCAGCAGGGCCATGCTCCCTCTGAAGGCCCTAGGCAACAGTCTGTTCTACACCTCTCTCTTTGCTTCTAGTAGCTTCAGGTGTTCTATGCCTTGGAGATGGCCATCTTCTCCCTGTGTCTCTTCACATGGAGGAAAGTGATGAAGGTAAAGAGAGGTAGTTAGATTCTAGATAGGATTTGAAGGTTTGGCCACAGGTTATATTGACAGATTAAATACAGTAAGTGTAAAAAAGAAAAGAATAAATGAGGAATCCATGATTTTGACCTAAGAATAGGAGCTTAGCCATTAAGATAGGGAAGACTAGAGCAGAGAAGTAGGGGTAGAAGCCATGGAGAGGTGCCATTCAGATCTCCCTGCTGCACAGCCTGTAGTTAGCTGCCAATCTCTAGCAGACACACCTCCAGGCTTCAAGGTCAAGGCCATGAGTTCCCAGCGCCATGCTCAGCCAGTGACTGTACACAGCAGGAGTTCTAGAGTAGGGCCATTCCTGCTAGGGCAGGATGCCTCTGAGGGCAATCTTTACTCTAGGTCTTTATCTGCCTGCTGAGATCTTCTCAGAGCTATGCTGAGTCTCAGGCTCTTCCTACCATTCCCTCCTTTCTTGCCCCTCTCTCTTCACAGGTTTCAGTTGATGGTGCCATCCAAAGGCTCCCCCTGCTACTCCTGCTCTTACTACTCCTTCTATTTCACAAGTATCTCTCCCTTTAAATCTCTTGCACTCCAAATTCCATGTTGGTATCTTACATCCAGAGAACATGAATTGACATAATCCATAGCAAGAATGGGCTGAGAAAGCAGGCAGTAAGATAGGATTTTTTAACTGGACCATCCACTTCTCATCTGACAAAGAAAACACATCCCACAAGGTTGTGGGGCATGGATAGTCCCTGGCACAAGGTGGCAGGAAAACTACTAAAGAGTTTACTGGTAGTAATATGGGAACACATCCCAAAGGAGGGGAATGCCCTTGCCAGTAAGACTGAGACATGTGAAAGGTAAGGAGGGAACAATGCATAATAAGGACAGTGGAGCCGGTTGGTTATTAAGTTGTATTGCCCTGCAGGGGGATAAAGCACAACCTCACTAATAATAGTTAAAGATCAAATATAAAAATCAGAAAATCTTTTTTTTTAAGATTTTATTTATTTGACACAGAAAGAGAGAGAGATCACAAGTAGGCAGAGAGGCAGGCAGAGAGAGAACAGGAAGCAGGCTCCCTGCTGAGCAGAGAGCCCAATGTGGGGCTTGATCCCAGGACCCAGAGATCATGACCTGAGCCAAAGGCAGAGGCTTAACCCACTGAGCCACCCAGGCACCCAAAAATCAGAAAATCTTTTCACTGGTTTAAAAAGGGGCAATTTTCTCCCATCCTGGAAGAGTAGATACGACTGAGGAGCAAACCCAGGACTAAATAGTTGCAAAGCCTCAATAACAATTAAATGCTTAGTCAAACAGGTCTATTATGCAAAAGTCCTGGCTGGAAAAACCCAAGACCCATATGGGTTATGGCTCTACAGACTCCACTGCAGAGACAGCCCATCACGCTAATTAGGAGTTAGCACGTTCCGCATGCAAAAAGACTCCACAGAGTCTTCTGTGCCACCTTCCTGAGTGGCCTCACCTTGTTCGCTGGCTGCCAAACTGATAGCTAGGGATGATTCCAACATAATCGGTGGTGACAAGCTAGGACCGATAAGAGAAGAGCTGTAAGAATGAGTCAGCATGTCCTGAGAGCCTGAAAGAGGACCTCCATGGCTGGATTTTAAAGGTGCTTGATCAAGGGAGGAGGAATATGAGACTGTAGAAGCAAGAATAAATTGATTTGGGGAAACTCTCTTGGGACATGAGATTTAAGTCTGGCAAGGACCCCGGGGAATAAGCACTCTTGCTATTTAGGGTGCCTCTAGGAGCCTGGAGAAAACTAAAACCTATGCCAAGGAAAGCAGAAATGCTTGAGTTAGCATAGCAGGTCATAGAAGACAGGATAAAGAGGCTCAGGGAAGCAGGCATACTGGGAGGAAGCAGCACCGCTCTTGAAGGCAGTCTCTGCTACCTACAGCAGGGAGGCCCTCTGCAGGGTCTCCCTGCATGGCAGATGTGCCAGCTCCTAACAAGGAGTGGTAGGCCATGTCAGCATCACATCTGGCATTCTGTGATGCTGTCATAGACCGCCAAATGGCACACCAGAGGATTCTGCTTCATGGAAGTGCCAAGAGGACACTTCATTTACAAAGGCTGTCAGGAATTTTCTAGTGAGAAAGGAACCAGCACCACTAAGAACTTCAGTGGTGGCTTTCCTCTGGAGGCCAGAGCCTAGGGTACCAGAGGCAGTCACAAAACTTGGCTTGTTGGTAGTGATAGGGCCGATGGTTCCCCACCTAGAGACCAGGCGGCAGCAAAGAAGCTGAAAGAACAAAATTACTACAATGACTGGAAGGGGCAGTTGGCTGGTCAGGAACTAATAGGAAAAAAAACACCAGAAAATCAGAGACCAAAAGATCCATGGGAATGGACTTAGAGTTGTGAGCAAGAAGTATGAAGATTTTTGTGTCACATGTTAACACCCATCAGAAAACATCCACCATGTAACAAGCACTAAATGACTAAACAGGCAAAATGACTTGGCAGTTGACATGAGTCAGCCTTTACCATTGACCACCTGACAATATAAGATGGATACATGCCCACAGTGGCAGAGATAAAGGCTATAGTGTGGCCCAAAGCATGATCCCCACTTGGCAGGGCCAATCTAGCTACCTCCATCTCTGAACTTCCAACCTCAGAGATTAATGTTCAGCATCCTATATGGCACTATTTCCCAAGGAGACCAACTAGTCACTTGCTGGTAAGTGGACACTACATTTCTTCAAGGATCAGTGATTCATTCTCATAGGAGTAGACACATATTCTGAGTGTGGGTTTGCTTTACTATCCACAGAGTCTCAAACAGCACCACTATCCAGGGGATCACACTGTGCTTATTTCAAAGACATAGAATCCCACAAAATATAGCATTTCACAATGCATTTCACAATGTCACATGTGGAGTGGATCCATGACCACAGAATACATTGGTTGTATCACTTACTGCACCAGCCAGAAGCCACTGGCCTAATAGAGCACTGGAATGTCCTGGTTGAAGGAGCAGCTGAAATACTAGCTTGGAAGCAATTCTCTGCAAGGATGGGATACCATTGTCCAAGATGCAATATAGGTAATAAATCTATATGGCACTGTATTTCAATAGGAAGAATTAAGGGTCTGGGAACCAAGAAGCAGAAGGAGGAGTGGCTCCACTTCCTATCATTCCTAATGATCCCTGGGGGATCTTTGTATTTCCTACCCTCATTACTCTAGGCTCTGTAGGGTTAGAGGTCCCATTGCAAAAGGAAGTGCATTCTTCCAGGGAACACAGCTTTCTTTGATATTGTATCAAAACCTGCAAAGTTCAGAGTCCTTCATTCACTTTTACTCTGGGATTTAAGACATAGACAAGACATCACCAACCACATTTCTAAGGCTCATGATTAGACAATGTGTACTACAGATATTACATGCTTGGGGTCCCCTGTACATCTGGTTCCAGCACTACTTTATAAGGTCTTGGGTTATGAAAGGATTATCCTCTGACTTACCTGCAGGTTGCTTACAAAATAACCAGATCATTTAAACTGCCTTCCTCAAGGGCTGTATCCTGTAAAACTCCCAGGTCACCAAGAGATCAAAAGAACCACCTGCTGTCTGGGGCTAGAGCTGAGTTGGTTGGTGAGTCACAGTTTATCTTTTTAACTCTTCTCCATTTGCCAGATATGAGTGACCCACTTCCCTCTTGGCAAGCAGAAGAGGAAACATAGCACTATAATGAACTTCAGAGACCAGACTTTTTTTTTTAATATTTTATTTATTTATTTTACAGAGAGAGAGAGAGACCACAAGTAGGCAGAGCAACAGACAGAGAGAAGCAGGCTCCCTGCTGAGCAGAGAGCCCGATGTGGGGCTCCATCCCAGGACCCTGAGATCATGACCTGAGCCAAAGGCAGAGGTTTAACCCACTGAGCCACCAGGTACCCCTGGAGATCAGACTTTTAAAATAATGAGGGCCTCCTGTAATGAATGGAATGTCAGAAATTATATCCTTAATATGCAGTGGCTATAATACTATATGTTAACTAACTAGAATTTAAATAAAAATTTGGGGAAAAAAACAAACAATAGCAATCCAAAAGTTATTTTAGAATGAACTATCCCCTCAAACAATTTCATTTATATAGGCCTAGGATCTGAAAGAGAAGGGTTAGGTTTCTAAAGATAAATGCCTTAAAAGCTGGGGAGTCTGGACAGCATCCTCAAAGTTGCCATTTACAATCAGGTACATTCAGTTTTTAAGTCAAAGCCATAACTATGGTATGAAGGAGAGAGTTGTTGATTTTAAGGTCGTTCCATGGAGTTTTAATTTCCTGGAATGCAAGAGAGGAAAGTTGAGGCCAACCCAGCCTCTCTTTTCTAAGAGACAGCCAAACATTAGTGACGATCTGATTTGGGCAGCCAAGAAGTCTTAGTTTGATCTTTTGTAAAGAAAAGTTGGGACTCTTCCCAAGTCAACAGAAAGGGGAAGAAGCTAGGATGGGAATAGAGTGAGATGACGCCTGCCTACACACTGTGTAGGCATGCCCAGTTTGAGGCCTCCTGCTTTTCTGCTTAGTCCTTGAGCCATTGCTGAGTTACTGTTTACTGGGCTTTACACAGACCATATATTCATGTATAGTGTCTCTGTAATAATGGTTTTCAAACCTCTTAGACAGGGTCTTACCAGTGACAGTGACCCTAGCTAGAGAGCAGGACCCTGTTACCTCTCCAGAACCCTTTCCTGGGAGGTCTAAATCAACACTTTGCCTTCTCTGTATGCTGGACATTGGGGAAAGTAACTGGGCTGGGAGCCCAGGCATAGGCAGCTGGGTTCAAATGGCCTGGGGAAGCTGCTTTCTCAGTAGCATATTACTGGAGAGATAGTATGGTGTAATGGTTTCAGACACACGTCATGAAGTCAGAGCGGCGTCAGTTCCAGTTCTGCCACTTACTAGCTATATAAATTCCAGAAACTTTTTAATCTCTATAAGCTACCATTTCATCTGAAAAAAAAAAAATCAGTGAGTATGTACCTCACAAGAAATAATGAGATAATGTATGTAAAGTGCTCAGCATACAGTTAGTGGTTGACATCTGTATTTTCCTTATTACCAACAGAACAATGAATTGAGGAAAAAGGAGACGGGAAGGTAACTCCATGTCTGTGGCTCTGTTTCCCAAGTTGTATCACAGGTGCACAATTACTATATCCATTTACCTTAATACATACTTGAAAGACAAATGAGATGACAGGTGTGAACCCCATTGGGAACAAAATACAAGACTTTTTTTTTTTTTTTTAAGGAAGGGAGAGATAAAGAGAGGAGGGTGGAGCAGAGAAGGGCAGAGGGAGAGCAAGAGAAAGAATCTAGAGCAAGAGAGAGAATCTTCACCAGGCTCCATGCTCAGCCCAATGCTGGGCTCAAACTCATGACTCTGAGATCATGACCTTAGCTGAAATCAAAAGTCAGATGCTTAACCTACTGAGCCACTCAGGCACCCCAAGATAGTATCATTAAGAGAAGGCTAGGACTTGAGGAAACCAGGATATGGCCTTGACATTTGATTGCCCCCTTTTGGGAGTATTACTTCTGACCTCCATCTTTCCAAGTCTCCTAAGACATCGGATAATTCACATTTTCAACTGCCATTCAGTTATATGCTGAGATTTTAAGATACAAGTAATGATTAAATCTCATAAGCTCTTTCAGTCAAGAAAATTAAAAAAAAAAAAAATACTACCAGGTGATAAGAAATGAAGCTACCATATGTCCAGACTTTGCTGAGTTAACAAGCAAAATCATAGCAAACTTCAATCTAGTCACCTTCAATGAAAGAATTTTAATTGATCTAATTTTATCAGAAGTAAGACCTCAACCCCATACCCCTGGGGGGAAAAAAAACTTACTTTTTTACCAAAATTCTCATTAAAAAGCTAACAATCTTGCAGTGTTTTGTTGTTTTTGTTGAAAAAATAGTTTCTTTCCTTGAAGATAATATACATAAAGTCCTAAATATTTACCAGATGATACAGATCTGCCAGTGTTTTCAGCCAAGTTTCCAAAGTTTTATGAAATCACTTCTTGGACATATTTCTAACAATCTGGCCCATGATAATGTAACTGGGGAAGATTTTTCCACCTTCTTCACATGACCTTTAGTTCATAAGCCTCTGTGTGTGTCAGAAGAAACTCACACCCTGCAATCCTGAACATCCTTGCTCATTCAGAAGCAGTTGTTATCAACAGATAAACAGAGAAGTTTATTCTCTGGGAACATCTATTTCCAAGGAAAACACCACGTGTTCTGGCTTCAGTACAAACTTATTTTCTCGGCCTCCACTCACTCAGATCTCAACTATCTGCCCTCTTTACAAAACAACTTCTCAGAAATAAATTTCAGTTCTGTTTTCTACAGTAGCAATTTTCAGTTCAGGTGCCACGGAGTCAAGTACCAAGCCTGCCTCAATCAGAGTAGCTCTACTTTTATTGTTTTCTTTAAGCTTAATCATTTTATTTGAATTAAAACTTTAAAACATTTGGGGGAAAAATTTACCTTTCTGTGATTATAACCTTTAATGAAAGAAGAAAGTTCTATTACTGCAGTTACTAAATCTTTTAAGTAATCATAGATTAAAATGTCATATTCCCATTTAAAAATCTTTCGAAAGCATTTTATGCCTCTGAAAAATTTTAAAAAACAGGGAGGCTAGATCTCCACATCCTGTCCCAGTTGCCTGGAGGGTTCAACTGCCAAAAATCTAAGTCTTCCCCATGGGAGTTCCACATACATATCCAGCCAGGAAGGTCACATTCCATCCAGAACTCCAGAGGAAGAAAATGATCCAAAGGAGTGAGAAACCAGGCCAAACATTCACTACAGATGAAAATTCATCTATAAAGTAGCGACCCAGTTAATGAAGAGACATTATCCTCATTCTACCACACTATTATTTTTGCGTTTCTATGTGGGTCACAGCACAGAAAAATCCACGGAGAATTTGCCAGGGAAAATATGGAAGTTATAATTGAGGACTGTTGACCCCACTTTTCCACTCAAACTGTCACATGAAGGGAAAGGTGAGACCACAGGGAGTAGCAAAACCCCACTTGCCCAGACAATAGGATTTCATAGACAAGAAAATGTTTTTAAAGAATTAGGGAGCTGACCTACAGTTGCTTTTACTTTTGCCAAGCAACTATATGCTTAAGGGATAACTCTGAACTATTACCATCATTCTATAAAATGGCTTTTAACACCAGAAAGTAAAGAGATTATAATCTCAGATAAAAAGGGTATTCCTTTCCTCAATAGGTCAGTTGGCCCTCTTGTACTGACTTCACAATGAAACAAGCCACCCTAGTCCCTATCTTGAACTTAAAATTTTGTTTTGTTTCCATTTAACCAGGGAAAAGTACTTCAAGGCAATCCTAGTCAACAGGATTGAGGAATGAGGCCAGAGGATGCTGGGATACGGGCTCCCAAAGCAGCCTGAGTCTGAGACCACTGGCCCTAAGCTCAGCAATTGGTGGGGAAATCCCCATGGGACAACTCTAGTTGTGAATTAAGGTTACCCAACAGAAATCCAAGTGTACCATGGCAATTCATGAGCTTTGCTATTCTCTGCCCAGCCCTGGGAGAGAGATGGAGGGGCCAAGAATGCACACATGCCTCAGCTTTGCCAGTGAGCTTTCCAAGCTTGGTGATCCTCTTCCAGCAGATGGCAGAACACACACATAGAAAACTCCAAAGCCATCCAAGGTTTCTTTCTCGCATTTGGTCGCTGGTCTTATTTCTTTAAAAGCTGGGCATGAGCATGAATAAACTTTGCAGATAAAAAGTCCCACCCACATTCCATCCCTGAATCCCGTTTACACAGTGCTTTGCTCTTCACAGACAGGCTGGAACACTTTGCAAAGAGAAGGACCACAAAATCAAGAAAGCCTGACCAATAAACTATAAATACTAGGATCAACATGTTCGAGCTGTTAGAGAGCCCAGCATATATCTTGTGCATTTTTTAAAATTCCTAAACCCAATCCAAGTTTTCATTAACCCTCATCACATGTGTTTATACAGGCAGACAGTAGTTATGAATTATCTTTTCTAAAGAAGCCAGTGGCTTTTACATTGCCCTGTTACAAGGAGAGAAGTCACATAAGTATTCAAAGATATTACACAGTAGGTCAAAAGAACAGCCAAGAAAACCAAAAGGGCATCTCTCTCCTGCAGTGTTTTCACAAACACAAAATCCATTTCAAGGTGAAAAAATATTTCCTAAAATGCACTCTTATTATATTTCAGGCACAATAGTAAGTAAGTAGGTCACCTGCTCTCTAGGATTCAAAGAATATCAGCCTGTGGAACTCCATTTCTATCCTGAACAGTAAAGTTACAGGGAAAACACTATAAAATAAGAAAATCCACCCCACAAAGTTCTTTACAGCAGCAGCTGAGCTCAAGTGTATGATCTACAACCAGGAGTTCTGTAGATAATTTTCAAAACTTAATTGACTTATAAAAGTATAAGGAACTGTGCTTCCTCCAAAATCTGCAACAACCACATCCACACCACCACCCTCCCTTTTAGGCATTTTCTAGTCAGAAACTGGATCCAGGAATAAATGCCCCAGAAACATTCTTTAAATAGCCTAAAGTTGGTTGTCAAACCACACTCCTTCTTCATGCTCCCTCTCTTTTTTTTCAGTGTCTAATCGGTCCGCTCCCACCCCCAATTACCCAGTGTTCTCAGGGTGCTCCACGCCCTGTGCTCTCCTGGATGCTATCTGCCATGCAAACTAGGATGTTAGAGCTAGAAAGCATCTGCTTCTACAGATGAGGAAACCTCAGTCCTGAAAAATTAACTTCCTTGCCAGTGCCAGATTTACAACTCCACCCCTCAGCAGCCTCGTCCCTCGAAGTCTTGTTAGACTGCATTTTCACCAGAAAAGAAACATCTGGCCAAAGCAGCTGGCCTCATGTATAGTTCTCTCAGAGAGCACATCTTTAATGAACGAGGGATTCAAGTTTAGAAATTTCAGAAAAGAGTGGTTGGAACAGACACAATTTTGAGCAGTAGGTACTTTCCATGTCCTTGAGTCACATTCTACCCGGAAATAAGTCCTCCTGAGAGAACTGAGCTGTGGTGACCTGTCCCTTGGCAAACATAAAGAATGTAAGCTTCAAGAGGGCAGGGACTCTATTTTTTTCACATCTGTATCCCTAAAACCTGAAACAGACACTGGCACTGAATAGGAACTCCACAATAAGTATTTGTTAGATGAACAAAATGAAGGAAGGAAGCAACCTTCCCTGCTCTCTGTAGTCCATCTCTACCTTCCTTTTGCTCCCTGTTGTACTTAAGTCTAGGTCCTTTGATCAAAATTCTGTTGTCAGGTAATACGTATCAATCATTTATATGCTAGTAGCCTTTAAGCTGCTGCTTGGAGTGTTTGGAATTTCAGTTTTACAAGAAGGCTTTGGCCCCTTTGCAGGCCCAGACTCAGTCAGCAATGGAAAGCCTTTGTGGCCATGCCACATCCATCCCCCTCTCCATGCAGGAGGCCAAACTTTAAATTCTTTCGAAGAATGGCAAATTGTTCACAGGAAGAGCTCCCTCCCCTAGTGACCTCTTGATACACTCCTGAGGCTCCCCTTAGCTTTCACATCTTTGTAAAATAATCTAAACCCTTCTTCTTGCTGTCTCTATCTTCCTTTCTCACCTATCAAAATCTAGATGAGATGCTGCTGTTGCATATTTAGCTCAGCCTTACTGTTACATAAATGCAAGCCGTGCTTCCCCAGCTCACTTTGTGAAGACCAAACACTTCATTGCTTTAACCAGGAGCCCATCCTCACCCTGTCACACACTAGGGGGTGCTGTTGCTATATACAGATCCCAGGAGCTTGAAACAAGATGAAGGACGTGCGTGACAGAGCTTTCAAGGTCCTGGGAGACATTTCTAGCTGGGCCTCTTGCACAACGCTTCTGCAAAGTTTCTCAGAATCAAAGGCCATTACACCCCCTTGAGCTACATAATTCCAGGGTAAAGCCTACACACGATGTGATGGAAAGGGAGAGCTGAAGATGTCCAAACTAAAGGCTGTACTCTATGACTCATTTAATACACAGGCTCACATAACAGTATTCATGACAACTGCTGGACATTCATAATTAACCCTAACTCACCACTGGAAAGGCAAATTCTGTTCAGACAACCAAGGAGCAAACATTGTCAGGCAATGGTATGGGAGGCAACCAGAACAGCCGGAAAACACTTAAGTTTGTCCCTGCTTTTCAGAATCATCTTTCCTGGTATGTGATGTCTAAGACTTTGGGAATGAAAGCTTCATACACAAACAAATGAATATCAGCCTCTCCCAGCCCCCAGCTTGGCTCTTGCACAAAGCTTGCAGGCTGCCAGAGAAGCTTCTCCGGCCTCAGTTAACTCTTTGCTTGAAACTGCACTGCAGGAAAAGCTCTCTCAGATAGCAGAATGCCTTTTCAAACTTCTGAACAAACCATCATGACATAGAGTATTTTGTGAGGTTTGTGGATTTTTTAATATAAATTGAGAAAAAAATGTGTATTTGAACGAAGTTCTCTGAATGAGACCCACACCTAACAGTATGAACATTAAACATTCCCACACAGAGAAGAATGGATCTGCACCAAGGGAAATAACTCTGGTATTAATCCAAGGAGAAACAATCCCTCTTACCCTCCCCCCACCCCAAGCTAGGGTTTCACACCCTTTGTTGGTTCACACAAATGCTAATGAGCAACAACTCACCAATGCTAATGACTAGAACTCTCTTTGGCTCCAAAAACAACCCAGCCAAGCTAGAAACTTGAAGAATCTCAAAGTGGTTCAAGAGGGAATCAGCCAGTCTGAGGTACCATTTTAGGGCAAACAGACTGGTTTCCTTTTGCTCTGAACTCTATTCCTAAAAGGGATAGATTCCATTCTATGGGTGCATCAAACTTTTAGACAAGATGCAAAAAATTTCAAATCCCAGCTTTTGTTGCAACAACTAGCCGGACATTTCAAGGAAACTTCTAAGTGACTCTCAACCTAATTTCTGCTCTCACATAGCCAAAAGACACACTCCCTCCCATCAATTACCAAGACTGACTACTGCAGTATTACTTAACTAAGACCCTTAGGGAACAGATCAGAATGGGTAGGTTGGGGGATGTGATATGGGGTAGAATTTGAAAAAGGCTTACTCTGAGAAAGCCACTCTGAATGGTCCCCTAGGGGGGTTAGCAGGAGACACACCAATACATTCAGTAAAGTCCTGATAAACAATGGATGAGCATTTCTGGTCCTAATCCCCTGAAGTTTTACTCTTTAAAATGAAAAGCACAAAGACAAACCCTTGTCCCTGTTGCTATGCATAAACCTTCATAAACAAAATGCTAATTGGCTTGAAAAGTAACAGCACAAAGCAAGTTTTAATTTAACATTATCAGTTACATTTTTTGACATATGTTTTACAATCATTCCCGTGATTTCCTAATTCCAACAATAAAAATAGCATCTTGCCTTCTTAGTAAATTCAGCAGGAATCTCAACCATGCTTGCCCATTAGATTCATGTGAAAAGACTGAGATGTCCTTGCCTTCACACCTCCTTAATGGGTTGCCGTTTTTTCACTGGCTCAGGTGAAACCTGGGCATCATACTTCTTTAAACTCATCAGGTGTAGAGTCAGGGTGATAATCACTGAACTGATGAAGCCAGGCCCACCACCTGAATGTAATTAACTGCCTTCTTTGAACTTCCCCATATCTGAATTTTATTCTGCAAAATGAAGTTAATCAAGAGTTCTCTCATCTGAATATAGTGGAAATAAAGCCATAATCATAAAGAACTTTGTGGTAATGAAAAAAGAAAGTAGGTACTTTTATCTTGCTATTTGAAACCAATTGTTGGCACTGCTAACGAAGCCACAAGAAATTTGTAATTTGAGGTAGAAATATATTACGTCTCTTTCCCAAAGAATTTATTGCATTGCAGAACTTATGAGCATTAAATTCAAACGAAGAAGCAGCAGAGAGACAGAGAGAAGGAATGTGAGAAGGCTGCATCATGAAATCTAAATGCAGGTCCGGATGGTGGAGAAGCAGCTTAAATCCCCAGTCCGGTGGTTCAAACACAGCAAACACACCTGGGAAAGAAGTAATTAGTGTCAAGGCCACCCTGCCTGCCTCTCCTTTGCTTCCCCACCGCTACCACCCCTCCTCCCTGAAAGGCCAATGGACCTAGTGAGGCTCCTGACTGAAACCACGCAGATCCCCTCTGTCCTGAATGGTAGAGAGCAGTCAGCCCCTCAGTGCTGGCAGAGGTTAAGCAGATGCACATCCTGTTGGGGCCTAAAACATGACTCAGCACCAAACACGATCCTGGTAGAGGATCAATACACTCAACCCTAGAAATTAGGACTCTATCGGTCCCAACTTAGCTTCAGAAGAAGAGGCCACGTGGCCCCCTTCAGCTACACAAGTTCTGAGCTGGCAAACTTCACCTTCTCAGAAACAGAATCACAGACCCGCTTGGCTGGCAGAGGGTGGCACATCTCCGCTCACTCCCACCTACAGCATGACACCATGACATGCAACACAGCTGGCTACGGAAGGACAAAACAAGAAACACCTTGCATAATCAAAGACACAGGTGACTTGCATGGACCTGTGCTGGAATTTTACATGGGCAAAAAAGTCTCTTGCTCCTTCCAAATGTATTTTTAATGACCTAATTTGGTCAGGATTTTGGTGATACAGTTTAGCAACTGGCATAAAGTAACTTCCCTGCCCCTTCCTGCAATATACCCACAACCCTTGTTTCCACTCTTTTCTCCACCCTTCTCAGTCAGGGCAAACCCCAGTTTTCAGTTTCTTAAATGGGGCCTGGGCCACCAAAATGATTTTTCACAGAGTCATGCTTCTGGAAGACTGAAGCAGACTTCTAGTAACCAACTGGTTATCCAGCGCATACTGTGTTCTAGGCTCTTATCTCAATTTCATCTTCACAACAATTTATAAAGCAGATGTATTATTCCTATTTTACAGATAAGGCAATGAGAGCACATAGAAACTGAATAACTAAATAAAGCTTAAATAAAGTTAAAAAAAAAAAAAACTGAATAACTTCTGTCCAAGGTCACACAATTAGTAAGCAATACAGCAGGCTCTGATCTCAGGTTTGTCTAATCCTAAACTCATGTTCTTTAAAATAATAATGGAGGGTCCTTACACAGCACCATGTGCCAGGCACTGGTCTAAACACTCTTCAAATCTAACTTATTTAATTTTCACAACAAATCTAGAAGAGAGGTACTATTTTTACCACTGCCATTATTATGCACATGAGAAAACTGAGGAAGAGTGAGATTCAACAATTCCTAAAGTTTCCAAGTCCCTAACTGGTAGCACCAGGATTCAAGCAGGCTGTTAAGTATTCAGGCCATAAGCACAGCACACACTGCCCCTCATTTTCCCTGTAACTTTCTGCATTCCTTCATTCAAATGTTGTGTAGCCCTCTTCTATGCACCTGACATCTTGCCAGGTATCGCAGAAAGAGAACTAGTATTTGATACCTTCTCTCAGAGTACAGCAGTCTGGGTGGGCAGGATCAGCAAAACTATGTTAAGAAAGAAGGACATTACCAGAATGTGAAGCCAGAAGCACTATCACACGCAGGGGGACCTCACTGAGCACTGCGACTGAGTTGAATTTGGAGAGGTAGAGAGAATTCCAGGAAGGGGGAGTAATATGAGCAAAGGTAAAAATAAGAAAGAGGACTGGGGAGAAGAGAAGGAACCTTCCCCCAACACACACCACACACACAAAACCAGATTCTCTATTGCTGTTTTATGTATTCATTATCTCATTTAATCTTCATGACAGACCCTTAAGACAGCCTCATTTAGCAGATAAAGAAAATGAGGTGTGGAAAGTCCAACAGCTAACTCAGTCACATATCGGCCAAGGAACAGAGCCAGATTTGTCTGCTTCTGACACTCCTCCTCTAAACTGGGAGCCTCTTTCACAAAGGTGAACACAAACTTATAAGGCCAAGGAGTCAGGCAAAGCACCAGCAAAGCCAGGCAGCATCTAACCATTCTGATTTCTAGATCCCTTAGGGCAACTAGAACTCTTTATCTTCGTCCCAGACCCCAGGGGCGGTATGTACTTTTTCAATATTAAAGCCTCTCCCTTTGTATTCCCAGACACAAACTAGGCCTGGGGAACCTCAAGGATCCCCTAACTCAGACCCTTCAGTTTGGAGGAAAAAATGGAGACCCAGAGAGAGAAAGGGAGGGAGTCGTTAAAGGCATTCTCTCACCCCACCACAAACAAAACAAAACAAAACCCTAAGCTCCATAAAAGTGCTTTGGCAAGTGGAAGTCTGAAATTCCTGCAACAGCTTAGAGAGGAGGTAACTAAGGTTCTGCCTTCCTACAGAGTCGGTCTTTAAATGCCGGTGCTGCTAAGACTAAAAAGAGCAAAACTGTTTTCTTAGCAAAGTTCAAGCTTGACTCAAATTTTGTGTTGTCAAGATGAGGGTACAGGTGGAGGGGCATCTAAATGTGAATCATCAGCTCCTACTTAGCAAGCTGGGGAATGTGATGTTTTGGGAAAGCACGCCTTCTTGAGACCCTGGGTTTGCTCTCTTTCCTCCACAGGAAAAGCAGGCCCTGATGTTCCATCACCCACCTACAGCTTCTTACAGCATGCCTTTTACAGCACCCACAACCTCTCTAATAGGAGCAGAGGAGTCGTGATGCCTCTGCCATTTTTCCCTTAGGTGGCCGTCTACCCAGCCTTGAAGGAGTAGACCCAACCAGAGCAAAAGAGAATCTGCTATCCAAAGAGCAAAAGCAGCACCCTCTGCATCACTGTCAGAATGTTTAAAATGTATATCAAGAGCATTATTCATCAAACTTTCCCTCTGGGAACAGATATAGTCCGTTCCTCTTTCTAAGGCCAAAGGACTGCATGTTACCTCCCATTAATATTTCCCTGTCACTCTTCAGTTCCACTTCCACCAATCATCACATTAGACTATAGCCAAAAAACATAACTTTTTAAAAATGTACTTACCTTAATGTGCTCATAGTATTTATAGGTCAATTTCCCTGCTGGCTACTTTTAGTGCAGCTGAACAACGAGTGAAGAGGATTTCTTCTCATTCTCTCTGGTATAGGTAAAATCCTCAGAGAGAGCAGAGCCTAGGTATGTTTAAATAAAACAGACCAATAATGACCTTGGGCTATATCATTCACACAATAGTGGTTGGATATACTTATTTTTTTCTAATCAGGATTTATTGACCAAAGTAAGGTGAAGTATTAGGAACCTAGAGATTGGATGATTTAAAGGTGAAGAAGTTGGACCATTCCTTCTTTCTTCAAATTCTATCTTTATAAGCACACCTCTATGTTTGCCTCCTATCCCTCTAACTACTCACAGTTAGGTTTCTTTTTTTTTTTTTTTTAAGATTTTATTTATTTATTTGTTAGAGAGAGAGAGCGCGAGCACAGGCAGAGTGGCAGGCAGAGGCAGAGGAAGAAGCAAGCTCCCTGCCGAGCAAAGAGCCCCATGTGGGACTCGATCCCAGACGCTGGGATCATGACCTGAGCCAAAGGCAGCCGCTTAACCAACTGAGCCACCCAGGCGTCCCTCACAGTTAAGTTTCTTTATGCACCCTTCTAATTCTATCAAGCCCTTACATGTTGGTATTTCCCTGAACAAATTCACCTACTCCCATGTCTATATCATTCTCAAATCTGTACTGAAAATCAAAATCTGTACTCAATCAAATCAAATCTGTACTCAAATCAAAACTGATACCTCTCTTCAAAACTTCAGACCCAGGCACCTGGGTGGCTCAGTGGGTTAAGTGTCTATCTTCAGCTCAGGTTGTGATCTCAGGGTCCTGGAATTGAGCCCCACATTGAGCAGGCGCCCTGCTCAGCAGGGAGTCGCTTCTCCCTCCCCCCTACCACTCATACATGCTCACTCTTTCTCAAATAAATTAAAAAAAAAAAAAAACACTTCAGACTCATTCATTCAACTGCCAACTACACATCTCTAGGATTTCCCACTGGCTCATGAGACTCAACATGTAAAAAATTGAACTCATTATCTTCTCTATCACCTAACCCTTTTCTTTTGCTCTGTTCTCTGTCTCATTGATGGCACCACCTTCTATCATTGCCCAAATCAGAGACTTTGGAATCCTCCCTCACTCTTCACTCCTCCTCTCCAAGTTCCCTCACATCCAATCAATTTCAAGAACTGTCATTTCCCTCTCTTGAATCCAACCACTTTTCTCCACTCTCACTGCTATTAGCCTAGTACAGGTTAAAGTCATCATTTCCCAAATTTGAGATGTCTACCAACTGGTTCTCCAGTCCCTACTTGAGTGCTTCTAATTCATTTTTTTATGCTATACCCAGTGGTCTTTCTAATATGTATATCTAAGCATGTCATACCTCTCACTAAAAATCCTTCTGTGGCTCCACTCTGCTTTTAGGATGAAGTCCAAATGTCTTAACCAGCTAAGGAGATTCTAAATGACTTGCTTCCATATACCTTTCCAGCCTCATACCTCACGAGAATTCCTTCATGTTTCATGTTCCAGCCACAATGAATCTCTTTGATCTTCAAACCTGATGTTTTCTCTCTTGCCTCCTAGCCTTCCTGGAATCACAGGATTACATAGAAAAAACAAAATGAAAAATACCCAAATCAGGGCTTTCCACCAACTTCATCCTTATCTTTAGGAAATTCAATCCAAGTCAATGAACATTTATTGAGTGCCCACCAAAGGAAAAACAATCCCTTGCCAGCTGCAAAGACCTTACTATGTAAGACATATTCCAAGCCATGGAACTTGCAATTTCACTGCTTCCCTTAAACCTGAGTTTAAAAGGTCAAGTCTCTGAACTTTAATTCCTTTCCTCAAACTTAAGTTCAAGCCATACAAAGAAACTATCTGTCCCCAATACACTTGGCATGTGCCTGGATTCACTTTCACCGAATGTTTTACCCCCTTCTCTACCAAGCCAGCGCCAACGTATCTACTCCCTACTTTGCACTTCAAAAAAGCCCCAACTGGTTAATGCCTAGCTTACAAGACTCTAAGTTTCTGTTAGCATTTTTTTTAAGGATTTATTTATTTGACAGAGACCACAAGTAGGCAGAGAGGCAGGC